>CM034151.1:139930198-140071832 GCA_019776745.2 Taxus chinensis | reverse complement strand
AGATTTTCGTGGTCTAGCAAGCCTGGTCAAGCTAACCGAGATGCCTAGCTGATGGTGCATGTTGGTTGAGTTGTTTTTGTGCCTTGAGACATGGTAATAGCTGGAAACATTTTTGGGGACCTTTTAGTACGTCACATGATTTTCCATGGTGTCGGGTCTCGTTAAGACCAGCTTCAGGTGCTCATCTAGAGTAGTTTAGTTGCTCGGAGGCATGAGGATGAGGTTATATCACTATAGAGATCATGGACACTATCGTGCGTGAATTCAATGTATCAAATGTAATTAGGACCTTTTGGAGAGGTTTCATTATGATTTACAATGTTTGTTAATTTACCCTAGCCTAAACCCTATCAACCCCAAGGCTATTCATATTATTTTCATGTCCTAGAGGTTTAGAAGAAAATGGAGTCGGTCTGAGAAGATTCTAGGTATGTTTTTTGTGGATGGGTCCAAGGAGAGAAATTTCCATCTTGAAATACACCTTATGATGCTCACATGACTTTGTTTTCTATCATAGGATTGCTATGGCTTTTAGGTGTTTTCTACTTGAACTAAGAAGGGTTCACACAAATAAGGTCATTTCATTTTCAGTGTTTATGAACTTACTAAGTAAACAACATTTTGTGTGCTTGAAACATTCTGAAATTGTATGAGGGTTGCATCGTAAATGCCCATTAAATTATTGTTTTTGCTATTGTGAATACTTTTATGATGTTGAGGACTCCTCCGTTTCTAGAAAGGTATGTAGATCAATATGGTGATGAGTGGAACCCACGCAAACAGGAAGATTTTCTGGGGAGTTAGTTTGGGAAGGTTTTCCAAGGAGTTGCAAACTAAGCTTACATTTCTTATTTTTATCATGGTATTTTTCTTGACTCCATGATGGTTTTCATCTGCTTCATCCGCGTAACATATAGTCTTGTTATGGTTTCACTCGGCTAGATTATGAAAATAATGTAAAGGGGATTCATAAATCATTTCATTCCCATGCATCCACCAAACTTTAGTCATCACATATCTCCCTCTTCTTGCTCCTTTTAAGAATTCCCACCACATTCTTCTCCTTAGTTTCACACTGTTTCCACATGCTCATAATATCCCTCTATTTACCCTATGGCTTATTGGTGATTCCTCTCACTTGGCCTTAATAGATACATTCTTACTATGATTCATCTTTGTAGATACATGGAACTTACAACAACCTGTTCCCTGGCCTCACAACAAGTGTTTTTATATATGTTCTCACTGCATATCTTACTTTGGAGAATGTGGTCACCTAACACCAATACCAATACGCCTGATACATCTCCACCTCCCCCTTGATGCATAGTCCCCCTCTCACACCTCATCATAATATTTATCACGTGCAAACTTTGGGGAATCAAAATCCCGCCATAGTCTCATATTGTAATCAATAGTTGCTATCTTTACTATTCCCATACCACCAAAAATTAGTTTTTTCTTGCACTTCAAGTCACTCGTTTAGTAGCAATTCGCTATTTACTCTATGAGCACCCCTTTAAGCCATATATCTATGCTTATGAAATTCCCTTTCTCTCCCTATGCACTACATACACGCTTTGTTGTCCTCGTTTTTACTTTTGACCCTTCCTTTCATGATACCCATTACTAATTTCTCTTGTATAAATCCTTCTGATCACTACTTGGCTCTTGTTATTATTTTCTCACACTGATCACATCTCTTTGCTAGCAGCTACTAATACACACACTTGGTGGGAATCATTCTTCCCCACTTTCTCAATTGCTCCTTATATCATTACTTATTCCTATCCACACAACACAATGTTACTACTATAGACTATACCTTCATTACCCAATGAACACACTATAGTTTGTGTCCTTGTGTCATACTGACTTTTTGAGGAGAACTTATTAAATGAACCTCATACATATACCTAACATATTTGATATAATTACGACTCTGTGACACACCTATATTTATCATTAGTTGATGACACACCTCTTTTCTATAGTTCTATGTTCTTGTTTGATGTCGCATTCCTAAATGAACAACCTCATCTCACAACAAACCCATTGGGGGGGTCCATGGAACTGACAAAATATTTGGCACATCTTGACAAGACACAATATTTGTGCGCATCTTGCTTGGTTTTATTTACTCTTACTATGTATACTAGTTTATTTGCACTTTTTTTTCCCATGTTTATCTGGATTCTAGGTTGTCATAATATTTTTCGAACCACATTCACCTCCCATGGAACTTTGAGGTTAATGTATAATTAATAACCAAAATTAGATTCTTACTGATGGCATTAATGGTCGACACTACTCTTTTTTCCCTTCACACCAAGGATCCCGGGGGGAATCTACATTTTATACTCTCATAGTTACCTCACAGGTCCGAATGGTTTATAAATTATTCACGACTTATTTGCACAATCACATTAATCTTTGGATACATACATACTTTTAAATCTACTATCCTTTAGAAATGTTTATAGGTGCTTCTATGTAGAATGTTTCCCTTGCAAGATCTATAAAGCCTATTTATTTTTTCCTTCCTTCTTATCTATATTGTTCTATTGTTTTTGTGGGTTATATCCTTATGTCACATTTGATCATTTTTTCTTTTTGCCAGTCTTTGGTCCTGATTATTTGTGAGATTGTGATTAATTTCCATGAATGAAAGCCCTTTTGGCAGTTTATCTCTTGTCTTCCATAGTTACGTCAGACATGTATTCTATTGCATATTAATATATTTTAATCACCTTATTTCTTCTAGGCTATATTGTTTGCATGTTCCTTGGTTTCTTCTACCATGCACATCCCCTACCCCCTATAGTATCCATCTTTGCCGTGTATATCCGCCTCAAGTAAAACTCTTTTTCTGGGTTTTATGCCTCCTACTTCATCACATGACACCCCGATGAGGGGGAAAACTAGTGGGTGACAATCACCCTTCCAACAACTCAGACCTCCAAAATAACAAAACACGTTATAGAATTGGAATAGGAACATAGTTATAGAGTTTTCAAAAATCAGACTTGGATCACAAACATAGAGAAAACATTAGTACCAGTAGCAAATAGGAACAGTGGGCACTTGTGTCACCCTTAGCGCTTGTGTACTTGGGGAAAAAATAGAAAGTTTCTCAATTTAGCACGTTTTCAAGTAGTAGCAGTACAATATCTAGTATCAGACACTTCTCTCCAATTATAGTATTTAGTCAATCATCTATAATTGGTTCAAAAACTAGAATTGGTCAAAAATAAAGGACATGTCGATCTATAGTGCAATTTTTTTGAGAAGTTTCATCGAAGGAGAGAAAAACATACCTATCTCCCCAACACTCTTCTCTTAACATAAGATTTGCTAAAAAAAATCTCTTTTCATGAGATCTCCCTAAAATGTTACTCTTCGCGTGAGATTGCATAAAATACTCTTCCTTACCGGCATGATTCTCAAATCCTTAGCATCTCCAAACCAAACAAGACAACTTTCTATCCTTTTCTCTCTCATACCTCAGGTTCATGCTTTCCTTTTACACACATTTTAACTTACCTATACATTCATTATTCTTGTTTTTCATATACGATACTTTGACTATTTTCTTACTCTTCTTTTATAGGTCCATCCTTATACACAATAAGAAGTATCTCACATTAACGAGCACAAACTCCAACATCACACTACTACGCATATAATTCACATCTAAGGTACACCTACCTTTCGTAGTTTCCATGCTTCACTTGTCTACTCATGATGCTATCAATAACACTCTTCTCTATAGGATTACAAGGTACGCATCTTCTATCTACTTAATGATATCAACTATTTAATCAATGTCCTACAATGGGGAAAATATAGACACAAATTCTATGTAGTTGGGTACATTCGTAGGTCCTAAAGCATACTAATGTATACAAGATTCATAAGAAAGAAAACCAATAATTGACAACTTCTTTTGGGCCTTTTCACTTTACTTATCTTACATATCTTATAACTCAGCCATCACTTGACTGATTTATCTTTTAAGGCCTCGGACACTAACACCCAATTAGGAAAACATTTCCTAGATGTTGGACTATTCCTTTCAGGTGCTCCTATCCTTCTCTTTCTTATTCTTACTGTTTTGGTTCTCTTTTAATTTTTGGTCACTGTTTAACACTTTGTGTCGGCCTTTTAGTTGTCAATTATGGAACCCTAATAATGGAATCATATATGTACTTATTTACTTCTTCTATATCAATGGACAAGAACTATAAACATTATCTATCATCACCTAATCTTGCATCAAAGGAACAAGAGCATTAAAAGGCGTATATCTATCACACTCATATAAGGTAAAAGGTTTATATTTATCTACGTACACAAAATATGAGGGTAATTTCATTTCATTCCATCACACACATCTTGCATACTTGGAGCAATCTAGATCTAGCATGATATCATAGTGTATCTCACAAGGGAAACCTAGTGCATCATGAAAAATGGACACAAATAACTACATGGATTCTGAGATGTAGTCCAACACTCGGTTGTAAGTTCACTCTTTGGGTGACCATAGGGGTCATTCTGACTCCACATTCTACATCTTATTTATTATATTTGATGTGGTTTATCAACATGTGCAGGTATACATTTGTTTTGTATGTTAAAGGTGTAATCAAAACCCTAACAACAAAGTAAGAGCAAAAGACTAAATATCGGAGTGAAAACCTTGTGACTCAAAAAATCCATAACTTGACCATCTAAGTGACCAGAAGCACCTAGTTTAGTCACTAACAGTCAGGAGCTCTTTCCCTCCTATGGGTGCTACTCTACTATACAATTCAAAGTTCCATAACCCTTTGTAAGCCTTTATGACACTATTTCTCACCTATTCCACCAGTTACTCAGCTCAGATCACTTCCAAGTTGCACATAACCAACTAAGTCAGCTTTCCTCTCTCATTTCCTTAGGTTTTTACATTTTTGAATGCTTATTTCTTACATCTTACTTTTCTTAATTACTTCAAAATCATATATTATACCAGTTACTCTAAAATAAAATTTTAATGCAATTTGTATTTACTCAATAACTACTTTAATTTTATTCACCATAAAGATGGAAAATATATTCAAAATTTCCTTCCTTAATCGATACTTGAAATAAAAAATGTAGATATCATAAATATTAAGATATTTCGGTAGTGAGAACTCAACAAATGTATGTACATTGAAAACGTATTCGTAAAACTTGATACAATATCCTCAATATTGATAGGATAATATTGACATGTTTTTTAAAATAAGTTTTGTTTAACAATGAAACCCTATAACCTTACCATCTACACCAAGAAAAATAAGATATAAAACTTCAAACTATAGTCCTCTTTGATGATAACTTAATCATTAGAAGGGATTTCACAAAAAGAAGATTCAAAATATAAGAAGATGATTAATTAATTATTTTGAGATGATTGACATGATTTTTTTACATTTATCCATTGTTATACAAATTTTATTGTTCAATAAAGGTTTTAATTTTCATTATTCAAAATATGCTCAAAATATTCTATGTCACTTGAATATGGATAAGTACAAGTTTGGAATTATTCATTTTCCATATGAGGTCAAAATTGTTGTATATGGTTTGTAGCCTTTTACTCATGGTGATATTTATTGGAACTTTGTGGGAGTTATATTTTACTTTACTCATAGAAATCCTAATATATATTTTGTAATGAATCTTATATGACTCTATATTTAACACCCCTTTGAAATCCATTGTAAGGCTACTAAATGAATTCTAAAGTATGTTTGTAGTATGACTAATTATAAGATTGAGTACAAGTTAGAAGGAAAAGCCTCAAATAATCATTTCACTTAAGATGGAAAGTATTAATAAAATAGTTATCCTTATAATTTAGGAAATAATAGTTGAATGCTACACTAGCAGTGAACTGGAAGGATATCCAAATGGTTGGAAGTAGACTACAAGCAACACCTTTCATCATGGAGGGTGTCTTGTGGCTTTATTTTGGTTAAGTCAACTACCATTACTTTTCAATAGAATAATTTGATTTTGGTTGCTTTTATTCTACCATACATGTTTTAGTATTGGCTAATTGCATTCTTTTTAATTTTAAATTTCTAAACACACAACCTACAATAATTTTGCACAACAATCATAGTCCAATCCACATCTCTTAAAACCTAGAGGAGAATTAATGAACAGAAAATAAAATTTATATGCACTATATTTGAAAACTAATATAAGATAATGCTTTTGATCTCATTTTTTTGAATGAATTATCATGTTATAAACAGATTAAACAACCCATTTTTTTAGTTATATTTTTTTGATCTTAAAAAAAAACGGCATGAAGGAAGGTCTCATTAAATGAGGAAATTTATATAAATCTTTTTCCCTTTCTTCCATTATCATATACATTAATAGGGGATGTTATTGTATTTAATTAACCATATACTAAATGTGTGTGATTAAGATACACTTGTAATATTTGATTGTACTGTAATTTATAGATGATGTTTAGTATTTTTATACATTTAAGAGTATCAATCATGTTATTGACTTTATTGACTTCCAGTCGTAATAAATTAAAACAAACATTTTCTACATACTACAAAATCTTCGATTCATAATAATAATATTTTTTTATTTTTTATAAAAGCCTAGAAAACTAGAGTTTGAGTTATTTGTTAAGTAAAAAAAAACTAATTAGTTTTCTCTCAAATTTATGCAACATGTTCTAATAAAAAGAGGTCTTTTTGTGTTGATTTTATGTACATATGTATGATTGAACATATTATGGTTGTTAATAGTTATTCTAGAGAATAATTTGAAAAATATTATAAATTATTGGGGTTCAAATTTAGAATTAGTGAAAGGTTAATGAGTCTTCCGCATCTCCTCATATTCTTCTGTCTTCCTTGTTTTTCTTCGATCTCTTATTTCAAGTGTTTTAATAATTATTTTATAGAGTTTCACAACACAATGGGGGATATCAAGTGTGTATGGATTCTCTTTAGGTTTTTAATGAGCCTTTTTAGTGAGGTGAACCAGTTTTTAATTCCATATTTTAAAATAAAATAAGATATATTTATCGATTATATTCCAAATAAAATTAGAAATTTAAATTCATTTCTCTATAAATACACAAACAATGTAGTCTATTTATCAAAAAATAATTTAATAGTTTTATGTTATTAATGAAATCAATTTATTTTGCATTGTAATCATCAACCCAAGTTCCATTCCCATTGAGTTCATTGCATGCTTTCAATAAGTGACCATGGGGATTCCTTGAGGTAGGGGTCAAACTTCTCCACATGGAGCGAGCAGAACATAGTGGGGAACTCCGAATGTGGATTTATTGGAGGACATTAAGGAACAAGCCCACCCACATGTCCCACTTAGAGAAAGTTCTCCTTGACCACTCTAGTTCATAGGTCTGGTATAGTAAAAGTGTTTACCGTCCAAATTTATTTAACTCAAGGTCTTGGGGTTTTTGTGAGCTACAAGTAGTTTGTAATCATCAACTCAAGTTCCATTCTCATTTAGTTCATTGGATGCTTTCAATAAGTGACCATGGGGACACCTTTAGGTAGGGGTCAAACTTCTCCATATGGACCAAGTGAAACATAGCAGGGCACTTCGAATGTGGATTACTTGGCAGACATTAAGGACCCAAGCCCACCCCCATGTAATACTTAGAGGAAATGTTCTTCCACCACTTTAGTTCATATCTCTGGTACAGTAAAAGTGTTTACCATCCTAAATTTTGAACTCAAGGTCTTGAGTTATTGGTGAGTTACAAGCAGTTTGTAATCATCAACCCAAGTTTCATTCTCATTGAGTTCATTAGATGCTTTCAATAAGTGGTCATGGGGAAAAATTTAGGTAGGGGTCTGTTGGTCGTCAGATAGGAATTTTTAGAAGAGCAACAGTCAGGGGACAAGAAGTCCCTCCTCTTTAATGGGAGAGGTTCCCTTATTCAGAAACAAACTTATTTACAAATGTACAGAACATTGTTTTATAGTCAAACTTGGATTTTACGAAAGTGTTTTCCACAAGGATCATCAATTACACAAGGACTGAGGAAAGGGAATAAGGAGGTGAGCAGAATAGAAACATTCAGAATTATAGATAGCAGAATAATTCCTCATGTATGCGAAGCTTCAAATAATTTAAGACAAGATCATTTGCGATGGCTGAATGAGATTAAATTTAAAGACACAAAGTTCCATAAATAACCTTCTTCAGATTTATTAATCAAGGACGCAAAGTTCCTTCTTGGTTGTACAAGATCACTGTATTTGCAAAACTAAATAGTATGCAATCAGAGAGACTAACGAGTTAGGAACAAAATGATCTCCACAATATTAAAGGAAAAACACAGAGATAACAAGAATTAGATAGACAAAGAATGAAAAGCCCTTTTGTATTGATTTCTTTAAGATCTATTTACACTTTCAGCAAATATTCCAAGTTCTTCCTCCTCTTCAATATGGCGTGGAAAGGCCATTATATAGCTTACAAGACAGTTACTCTTCGTAACTGTTTCTTTTAATTAAAGAATAGTTAAAGATCGCCCATTGCGATACCTTAACTAATTACAAGAAATACGAAAAGAAAGGGAAGAAGAGAAAAGAAAGGAGAAGGAGACAGGTGGCCAGCTACTGGGAGGGGCCCACTGTCTTCAGAATCCGCTGCCTGAATTTCTTCAATGACTCAGCTATATCTCTTCCACGAGGGACTGACGTGTTGGCTACAGACTGAGTCCAAAATCCCAAACATTTCTCCATCTCTTTATCAAACTTGACGTGAGTATGATAATATTTGTTTGCTTCTTCAATGACAGACTGAAGAGAACAAATTTCCTTCATCTTTTCCTTAGAGATGGAGCTTTCCTTGAATAGATGATCTTTGACAAAAGCTCTGAACTGAGCTTTGATTTCTTGCAAGGACAAGGGAACACCAGAGTTTTCATCTTGAAGATGACAATGTATATCTTTGAAAGCAGCAGTTGCCAGTGTCTTGAAAGCTTCTCCTTTCTACCAGTTGTTCTTCATTCCTCCCACAGCTTCCTCCAGGACTTTGATTTTCCATTCTACGCTGTAGACCCAGGATTTTGATAGATTGTCTTTGGCATCATCGAAAATCTTATTCGCCAGTAAGATGTTCTCATCTGTCTGCCCCATGAGGCGAAGGTCTACAATGCAATTGCCCTAGAGTTTAAGCTCTTTATCCATAACCCTAATAGCAGAGGATAGCTTCTGTTGCAAATTGTCTACCTTTCCATGTAGTTTAAAAGCTTCATCGATGAATTTTAGCCCAGCAACAAGCATGTCATCCACCATGGCTTCCATAGCTCTGCCATAGACAGAATACTTGTGCATATCTTTAATACTTTGCACTTCATCTTGGCTTAGAATTACAGGAGGCGGTAGTAGAGCAGTCAAGGGGGTAGGGTCCAAAACTTTGTCCTTAGACAAGAGTGACTTGATAAAACTTGTGAGAACTTGGGCTTGTTCTTCCAGCTGTTCAATAGTCTGCTGCCCTTTTTCTACCCTTCCAATGACTCTTGTGATTGTTTCCTGGAGGTTGTGAATTTCACCTTCGGGAGTAGATTCTCCCATAGGGATCCTTGAAAGCTCTAAGTCAGATGTCAGCAAGTCTGATTCTGATTTGTCTACTAGTAGGATTAGCAATCTCCAAGAATTGCTGACCTTGGGCATCAGACACAATTCTGGAGGTGGTTCTGGCTTTCTTGGCACGAGAAGGAGTGGTGCCCAACAACGCTGCTACAGCATCAAAATTTGGTCCCAAGCTTTGAGAGGAGGATTTCCTCTTCCTTTTGTCAACCAGAGGTTGCACCCAAGCAAAAGAGGAAGAAGAATCTGCAGGAGGGGCAAGGGGACCAAGAGACATGGAGCTCATGACACTCAGGGTCTGCGCAGCTGTTGACTCAAGCTGAGACGTGGGTAGAGCACTGGAGGCAATGGCAGTAGAAGAATCAATAGCACCTAGAAGTTCAGTGCTCTGGACCTCTTTGTCCTTATCTGCTGGGTCTTCAGGAACATTTGCAGGAGTGGGCATCTCACTTTCTTCACTTTCACTGAGAACAATGATGTTCTCTGGCCCTATAGGCAACTCTACCTGTTTTCTTGGAGGATCATTCTCTGCAGGTTCCTTCTTTACCTCTTTTGAGTTTCTTCCTGTTATACCTGGGTAGATGGAGAAGGAGTAGATTCTACGGGTCCCTGAGCTGTTGAGGAAGGAGGGGTTTTCACTGGTGTTCCAGACTCTGGAACTGATGCCTCTCTTATGGGTGTCGAATCATCCTTGGAGCTAGATTCTCCTGAGTGCCTCTTGAATTCCCGGATCTTCTTACTGAACCAGACCCTAGTCCTGATTAAGACTGGAGCAAGAATCTCAGCCAGATCATCTCTCTCTTTCTTGTTCCAATCCAGGTCCTCCAGAGGGGTGTGCTTAATCACATTTTCATACTCATAAGAGTATAGATCAGAATTGTCATCCTGGAGACCTTCAGGAACTTAGTACAGACTGAGTTCTTGGATCAATTGCAGGGAGAACCTGCCACAATGCCTTCTTCTGGCTTCAAAATCATCTGCATAGTCAGCCCAGTAGTCTCCTGTATCTGCCCTATGATGATAGACTATCTTGATTTTCTGTTCAATGAACTTCTTCAAGTCAAAACAGGTTCTTGGCTTGAAGAAATGAACAGTGATAGGGACCAGGGCTCTTTCTATGTTCTGAGCATCCAAAGCTGTTTTGCATGTGTAATTTCCCAGAGAGATGGGAAAGTGCAAGCCAGAAATCTTCTTGTCTCTGCAAGTTCTGTGAAACTTGTCTAGTTGCCTGCATATTTCAATCAAGGCCATTTTGTCATTGCAGAACATGGGAAGCCGCAGAGGAGTGCTTTCATAGCCAGCAAGCCTGATATAGGAAAATTTCCTGAATTGAATGAAATAGGCTCCATACTACGATATCAGGTTCATGGCTTCATCTGAAAACCTTCTTGCAGTATCACCTTCGAGCAATCTGACCACGTACATGGTGAAAGCATCATTGACCCTTCTGAAATTGTGGTTGCTGGTCTCCAAGGTGAACTGCGGGCAATAGGCATACACTGGATCATCTTTGTGTGCATCTATATAGGAGAAACCAAACCACTGCCTGGATGCTGCTAGGGTATACATCAGGTATGAAGTCATATAGAACTTCTTTGTTTGCTGGACGTTGGATAGCTGCTCCGCCAAATTCATACTGATGATCTCTACCCAGTTGATGTTTTGTGTTCCCTCGCACACCATGCTGATGAGCGGGGCACATCCAGAAATGAAACTCATTGGTGGAGGGCAAACCCATAACCCGAGCCAGCAGGATTATGAAGTCTGACAGTTCTTCGTTGAAATCTGCTCGGAAGAGGGTTTTGGTTAGGCGAGAAGCACCTTTCTTAGGGTTCTTCAACCAAGACTTCGCCACTCGCGCCTTGTATTTGTCACTGTCTTGGTCGAACATAGCCTGTGCTTGATCCCGGGAGACGACTATAGCATTGTCCATCTCCAGAATCCTCAGAGCAGCGCCAATGGCGGTAGCATCCAGCTTGGCAATGAGTTCCCCATGTACATTTGTCAATTCACTCGAATCGGGGTCGAAGTGAGCTCCAGATGAAAGCACTGTATCAACACACTGTACTGAGATTGGGAATCCTCCGGGGAAAAGCTAAACCACTATCATTAATCATCTGTGCCATTGGTGTAGGGTTTGCATCTGTCATTCTTGCCCAAAAATCGCCGAAGTCGAGATGACGAGCTTCGCTGTCCCCTATATTGCTAACGGCAGACTCAAGCGGAGAAATTTGCTCCTGTCCCTGGAACTTGATCTTCATAGTGATAGTCTCGGAGCTGCAACCTAGACTTCTGGAAGGAATTTGCAAATGGAGGGGGAATTGCGCAGGTTTTCAAATTGCAAGGGTTCGAGCAAAAGATAGCATGGAAGCAATGCGAAAAATGCAAAGGGGAATGCTCGTTATATAGCCATTTGGAGAGAGGAATGACTTTAATGCGCATTGAATACACAACCACCAATTTGAAAAGCATCATACTCGGAGTGAGCGGGAAAAACTAAGTGTGAATGACACTTGGTACGCTTGGGACATGTGAGACGCGAATGCGCGAAACACGCGGCTCGGCCGGTTCGGGGTGAAACAGGGAGAGGACGCACAAATGCATTTGGGACAAATGGGACGAAAATGTGTGAAGTACGCGATTCGGGTGTTTCGGCCGAAATTGGAACAAAGGGCCCGTTTGGACTTGGGACATTTGGGACAAAAAGTTCCGAAGTACGCGACTTGACCGGCTCGGCCGAAATTGGGAAAGCTCGCACTTTTTCAAATGGGGCAGTTGGGACAAAATTGCGCGAAGGACGCGGTTCGGGAAAATCGGCCGAAAATGGGAAAGCTCGCACTTTTTAACTTTGGGACATTTGGGACAGGAAAGTGCGAAGTACGCGGGAAGGATGATTCGGCCGAAATTAAAACAACATGCAAAATAAGTTTTGGGACACTTGGGACAAAACTCTCCGACGGGCCCGAAAATGGGACAGCTTCGGGGATTTCGGCCGGAGTCGGGTAACAGAATGCACTTTCGTACTTGGGACAGATGGGACAAAAAGTTCCGACAGGCCCGAAAATCACACAAAATGACCCAAAACACAGATTTTTTCAATTTCACGACTTAGGCATTTTAGAGAAAAACACTTAAACTCAAAATTTTGAAAATTTTACTCTTATCAGAGCGGGAAATTTTGAGTGGGCAACAGCTGGCTCCTTCTGGGGATGACTTGGTATAAATTCTCAGAATGAGACAAGGCAAGAACTTAAGACAAACTCGGTGAAGCAGACCAGTGCCTTATCCATTGGGCAAAGGAGTCAAAACAAACCAACACAGAGGGAAACACACACAACAACAGAAGGGAAACACACCGAAAGCAGAAAAGCAAAAACACTGTACAGAATATACAAAGGGACTCCCTAGTCACCTAGGACTTGAACAAATTCAAATACTGCCCACTATAAGGAAGTGGGAGGGGGAGAACCATCCATGTAATCAAGATAGAAAGAGTTCTTACCAGCAAAGTGTCTTATCTTGAATGGTTCGAGCCACAGTTAATCAAATTTTCCATGGCTGCCACAAGGTTCATGTCTTTTGTCCCATAACAACACGGTATCTCCAACTTGGAACTCTCTGAACCTAGCTTTCTTGTCAAACAGAGCTTTTACCTTCTGCTGGTGAACAGATATCCTGTCAGCAACCTCGAATCTGTCCTCGTTCAGTTTGTGCAGGTACATGATTCTTTTATCCAGAGCATCACTGAAACTAGTATCTTCAATGGCCTTCATTAGGTGCAAGGCTGGCAGTTCCACTGTCACTGGCAATTGATCTTCCACTCCATACACCACTTGAAAAGGAGACATTCCAATGGCTCTTTTAGGTGTGATCCTGTCTGCCCAAAGAGCATCATAAAGCTTCTTATGCCAGTTTCACTGGGACTCATTGACCAACTTCCTTATGATAGTCACCAGATTTTTGTTGGTGGATTCTGCTTGTCCATTTCCCTGGGGGTAATAATCTGAAGAATGAGCCAGGGAGATGCCATACCCATAGCAGAAATCCATTATCTCAGTTGAGGAGAAGTTCGAAGCATTATCTGTTACAATCTTGTTAGGTACACCATACCTTACCAAGGTGTTCTCTTTGATGAAGTTGCATACAACTTCAGAAGTAGTGCTCTTGACTGGAATAGCTTCCACCCATTTGGTGAAGTAGTCAGTGGCAGTTAGCACATGTGTGTGACCAGCACTAGAAACAGGATTTAGTTTACCAATGAAGTCTAGACCCCATTGTTGAAATGGTTCTTCGATCACAACTGGCTTGAGAGGTAAAGATGCCAATTTAGGTCTTCCCACAAAGGTCTGACAAGCTTCACATCTATCCACCCACTTGGATGCATCTCTGAACAAGGAAGGCCAGTAATATCCTCCCCGGAGTATCTTGTGAGCTGTGACTGTTGATGAATAGTGCCCTCCACATGCCTGATCATGGAAAGCTGAGAGCAACTTTCTCTGCTGCTCCTTGTCCACACACTTCAGAAATCTCCCATCTAAACCACGCTTGAACAAGGCATTTTCCCATAGTACATATTGTGCTGATCTCAATTTAACAGTCCTCTTTTCCTTGGTAGTTAAATGAGAGGGGCATTCCCCATAGGTGAGAAAATGGGCGATGTCAGAATACCATTCATCGACTGAACTAAGGAATAGAACAGTAGGAATGTCAGCTTTCTCCTCTAGCAACTCATGTTTGGCTCCTTCAGCAATGAGCTCACAAAGACCCTTTCCACGAACCAGCTTGGTTGGTTTGATATCAATGTCAAACTCCTGGACTTTAGCCACCCAATTTCCTCTCTTGGACCCAAATTCTTGCTATGTAAGAATTGACTTAACAGTCGTATCTGGAACCAGCACCATAGAGTGAGAGTTGAGGATATAGAAACAGAACTGCTTGACAGCTTTGACTACTGCAAAAGCATGCTTCTCCATCATGGTGTATTTCAGATCATGATTCTTCAGAATATAGCTCATGAAGGCAATTGGTAGCTCATGTCCATCAGAGTCTTCTTGGGTTAAGACAGCAGCCAGGGTATTATCTGTAGCATAGCAATAGATGATGAAATCTTTGCTGAAGTCAGGACAGGCCAAAACTGGAGTTTTAGCAATGGCTTTCTTGATACCCTCAAAGGATTCTTTCCTTCAGAATACCAACCAAATGCTTGCTTGCCTTTCATCATCTGAGAAATATTCAAATTTAATTCAGCAAAATCGGGGATGAATCTTCTTAAAAAATTGATCTTACCGAAGAAGGAATGCACGCCTTTTTTACTGGTTGGGAGAGGAATCTGCTGGATGGCTTGAACTCGTTCAGGATCAATCTTAATACCATCCTTGGATATAATGTGCCCTAATAGTTTTCCTTCTGTAACACAGAAGACAGATTTTTTAGGATTTAAAGAAATCCCATGCTCTCGGCATCTCAGCAGAACTGTTTCCAGGTGATCAAAATGATCTGCTCTTGTCTTTGAAAACACTGTCAGGTCATCAAGGTATATGACGATACATTTCCCTTTCAAGCTTCCAAAAGCCAAATCCATAGCTCTCTGGAAAGTGGCACCAGCATTAATCAGCCCAAAAGGCATTCTCTTGTAGGCGAAGGTACCCCATGGAGTGGTGAAGGCTGTCTTGTGTTGATCTGCAGTATCAACCTCTACCTGATTGTATCTCGAGAACCCATCAAGCATAGATAACATTTCAGATCCTATTACTGCTTGCAATATTTGATCCATCATAGGCAGAGGGTAGTTATCTTTCAGAGAAGCCTGATTCAGGTTCCTGAAATCAACACAGATGCGGATCTCACCATTCTTCTTCCTAACAGGCACAATGTTTACAATCCACGTTGAATGGTGAATGGGAAAAATGATTTTAGCCTTCAACAATTTCTGAATCTCCTGAAATATAGTGTCAGCTATTTTGGGATTATACTACCTTTGTTTCTGCTTGAAAGGCTTGATTCCTGGTTTGAGAGGGATAGAGTGCTGCATGTCTTTTGGCTTGAAGGCTTTTAGATCCTCATAAGAATATGCAAGAACATCCTTATACTTCCTTAGAAGATCAATTGCTTTTCTCCTCTCGTCGGTTGTGCAACATTTCCCAATATTTACCAGCTTGGGATCAATAGAATTCCCTATATCAATCTTATCATACTCAGCTGATTGCTGAGGTCAAGTAGAAGCTTTAGATTTTACATATCTGTCATGTTTATCAAACAACTCCTCCAAACTCACCAAACCTTTGGGAATCTTGTTTCCTTTGAGTTTAATGCATCCTTCCTGATTTGTTTCTTCTCCTTGGGTGACAGCTTGATCAGAGGACACACTCTCACGAGGAAGGTTGTCACTTCCCTCAAAATATAGTTGTTCGAAATTCCCCTTGAGTTCCAGGAAGGAAAGCAAATGCTGGTCATCGTTGAAAACTTGCCAGTTATTAGTATTGTCAGGAACACTAGGCCGGTGGACCATTTCAATAGTGAACTTATCCTGAGAGAATTCAGGATGGGGAATCAGTAATGACCCTGAGACAGCCAGTGAATCAGCCCTGCTGTTCTTTTCTCTGGGTATTGCTTCAATGGAGAAAGCATCAAGGAATTCAATTGAATCCCAAACCTGATTCCGGTAATGCTTCAGCCTCCCATTTTTTACCTGAAAAAGGCTTCTGACTTGCTTCATAATCAGCTCTGCATCACCACGAGCCAGAAGATTTTTTACACCTCGTTCTTTGGCCACTTGTAGTCCAAGAATGAGAGCCTCATACTCTGTTGTATTGTTAGTGTTTTCGAACTGCAACTTAAATGAAAAAGGGTGTAGGCAGCCTTCAGGTGACACTAGCAGGACGCCAGCTCCAGAACCAGCCGAGGAACAACTTCCATCAAATTCTAAAATCCAAACACCATTGGGATCTTTGGGTGATACTTTGGAGGGTTGGATTTCATCAGGGGACAGAATCATGTAATTACCATGACCTATGTCTTCATAGAGTATTTGTGCCTTAGGATCATCTGTTTTCTACACAATATACTCAGACTATTTCTCAGGGAGTAACTTCTTCATTTGTCCATTGACAGGTATGAGGGCGTGTGACCAATCCATTTGAATCTCCCCACCCACATCTTTACAGAAGTTCCTACTTAGCAACATTCCATAAGAAGGAGGAATGTCTGCTACTAGGATAGTAGCCAAGACTTTCTTTTCAGGTAAAGCAACAAAAGCCACTTGTGCATCTTTAATCCTTCCAACCAAAGGCACTTCCTTACTTTCCGTGGAGTAGCAAGATCCATAAGTACGAGTAAGGGTCAAGCCTAAAGCATGAGCTACTTTAGCAGGCATCACGTTATCTGAGGCTCCGGAATCTATGACACAGTTACTGAGCCTATGGCCCGCTATAAGAAGTGTTACATAAAAAGGCTTGATTTTGTCTCCAGGCGAGGTGACAGTAGCTACCAGACTAGGCTGTGGTGTAGAAGGAGGAGTGGACAAAAGGCCTTTAAAGGTGGTCTTGGAATGGGAATTAACAAATTGGATCATCTTGGCAAAAGCTTTGGGATGGGTTTGGTAGTATTCAGCTTCCGAAATTTGAACCTTAGTCTTCTTTAGATGATCAACAATATCAAAGGATCCAGAGGTGGATGGGCCATCATCATTTGAAATTCTAGGCTTATCAACCTTAGGAGAAAAAGAAGAAGAAGCAACTTTGGTAGCAGGATTGACAGTACTTACCTTTGGTGCAGATGAGGTAGGGATAGGAGATCCTCTTCTGGCAATTACAGGAATAGTTGTTGGTTGCTCCTTAGATTTCTTCATGGGCTGTGTTACTTTCTCCTTCTGCCTTGTCTGTTCTCTAGTCATGACAGCAAATGATTCACTGTTCATATCTGCTACCACTTCATCATAGTCATCTCCATCATCAGTGCCTTCGGTGGTAAAGAAATTAACCCGAGATCCTTCGAGTTCTTCCGCCTCATCATCAAATTCCTCCAGGAACTCCTCATGAGCTTCATCGTCCACATCATCATCTGGCTCTTCAACTTCACAGGTTGCATTCACAGGAACTTTGACAGGGGGACTTTCAAGTGCTAGTCTTGTGTGAGGAGCAGGCAAATGATTTCTGGGCTGGAAATTTCTTCTTGGAACATCTGCATACGGGGCATGCTGGGCCAATTGTTTCTTTATATCTACTAGATCATTTGTAAGTTTCTGGACTAATGGATCAGTATTGGGTCTAGAGGTGGAAGAGGAAGAAGCAGCAGATTTAGATTTGAGAGGATCTCTCTTCAACTTCCCTGACATGATCAGGTCATCCTCGACACTAACAGCCAGTTCTTTATCCAGAATTAACGTTCCAAGATTAGCCCTTCTTAGAGCATAACTGACTTTGGGCGTTTGAGCATTTAGAAAGAAACATTTTTGAATTTGATCAACCGGTCGAGTATTTACAGGATTTTTGTTGATGAGTCTATTGAACCGAGCCACAAATTCTCTCATGGGTTCTGATGGATCTTTCTTTATCTGAGAAATTTGGGCAAGCAGGGCATGCACATCTTCTGCCGGCTTGAAACGGCTTTCGAACTGAGTTCTCATTGTATTCCAGTCGGTGATGGCACCAACCGGAAGGTGATAGAACCAGTCAGCAACATTATCCTGTAACGTCTCAACGAACAACCTTACTTAGACGTCTTCATGTTCAACTCCCAAGACTCCACATGCAACTATGAAGGCTGCAATGTGTTCATCAGGGTGTACCTTGCCATCTCCTCTAAACTTGGGGAAGTTCTTTCGGTTACCTCTAGGTAACTCATGCAAAGGCTGAGTAAGGGCCAGGGGCCCGACACATTGACCCCATGGCAATTGTGCCGCCATTCTTGGAAATACGGCTTGGAAGGGAACTGTAGCAACAGCTAGGATCAAATCTCGTAGATTGGGACTAGCAGGTTCTGAAGGAATACCACCGGTAGGAATTCTATCTTGAACAGGTGGAGTGCTCGTCGAACGAGTTCTTCTATTTGAAGGGAAAGGAAAACCCTGTTGCTCCAAAAGCTGAAACTAAGAATCTTCGATACCAAGGGTCCTTCTCCCTCGAGTGAAATGCGGAGTCGCCAGATCAAAGGATGATTGAAAAATTGCAGTACTGGAATGCGATTTTCCCCAACGGAGTCGCCAAAAAATGTTGGTCGTCAGATAGGACTTTTTAGAAGAGCAACAGTCAGGGGACAAGAAGTCCCTCCTCTTTAATGGGAGAGGTTCCCTTATTCAGAAACGAACTTATTTACAAATGTACAGAACATTGTTTTATAGTCAAACTTGGATTTTACGAAAGTGTTTTCCACAAGGATCATCAATTACACAAGGACTGAGGAAAGGGAATAAGGAGGTGAGCAGAATAGCAACATTCAGAATTATAGATAGCAAAATAATTCCTCGTGTATGCGAAGCTTCAAATAATTTAAGACAAGATCATTTGCGATGGCTGAATGAGATTAAATTTAAAGACACAAAGTTCCATAAATAACCTTCTTCACATTTATTAATCAAGGACACAAAGTTCCTTCTTGGTTGTACAAGATCACTGTATTTGCAAAACTAAACAGTATGCAATCAGAGAGACTAACGAGTTAGGAACAAAATGATCTCCACAATATTAAAGGAAAACACAGAGATAACAAGAATTAGATAGACAAAGAATGAAAAGCCCTTTTGTATTGATTTCTTTAAGATCTATTTACACTTTCAGCAAATATTCCAAGTTCTTCCTCCTCTTCAAAATGGCGTGGAAAGGCCATTATATAGCTTACAAGACAGTTACTCTTCGTAACCGTTTCTTTTAATTAAAGAATAGTTAAAGATCGCCCATTGCGATACCTTAACTAATTACAAGAAATACGAAAAGAAAGGGAAGAAGAGAAAAGAAAGGAGAAGGAGACAGGTGGCCAGCTATCGGGAGGGGCCCACTGTCTTCAGAATCCGCTGCCTGAATTTCTTCAATGACTCAGCTATATCTCTGCCACGAGGGACTGACGTGTTGGCTGCAGACTGAGTCCAAAATTCCATTTCTTTATCAAACTCGACGTGAGTATGATAATCTTTGTTTGCTTCTTCAATGGCAGACTGAAGAGAACAAATTTCCTTCATCTTTTCCTTAGAGATGGAGCTTTCCTTGAATAGATGATCTTTGACAAAAGCTCTGAATTGAGCTTTGATTTCTCGCAACGACAAGGAAACACCAGAGTTTTCATCTTGAAGATGACAATGTATATCTTTGAAAGCAGCAGCTGCCAGTGTCTTGAAAGCTTCTCCTTTCTACCAGCTGTTCTTCATTCCTCCCACAGCTTCCTCCAGGACTTTGATTTTCCATTCTATGCTATAGACCCAGGATTTTGATAGATTGTCTTTGGCATCATCGAAAATATTATTTGCCAATAAGACGTTCTTGTCTGTCTGTCCCATGAAGCGAAGGTCTACAATGCAACTGCTCCAAAGTTTAAGTTCTTTATCCATAACCCCAATAGTAGAGGATAGCTTCTGTTGCAAATTGTCTACCTTTCCATGTAGTTTAAAAGCTTCATCGATGAAGTTTAGCCCAGTAACAAGCATGTCATCCACCATGGCTTCAATAGCTCTGCCATAGACAGAATACTTGTGCATATCTTTAATACTTTGCACTTCATCTTGGCTTAGAATTAGAGGAGGCGGTAGAGCAGTCAAGGGGGTAGGGTCCAAAACTTTGTCCTTAGACAAGAGTGACTTGATAAAACTTGTGATAACTTGGGCTTGTTCTTCCAGCTGTTCAATAGTCTGCTGCCCTTTCTCTACCCTTCCAATGACTCTTGTGACTGTTTCCTGGAGGTTGTGAATTTCACCTTCAGGAGTAGACTCTCCCATAGGGATCCTTGAAAGCTCTAAGTCAGATGTCAGCAAGTCTGATTCTGATTTGTCTACTGTAGGCTTAGCAATCTCATAGAATTGTTGACCTTGGGCATTAGACACAATTCTGGAGGTGGTTCTGGCTTTCTTGGCACGAGAAGGAGTGGTGCCCAACAAGGCTGCAACAGCATCGAAATTTGGTCCCAATATTTGAGAGTAGGATTTCCTCTTCCTTTTGTCAACCAGAGGTTGCACCCAAGCAAAAGAGGAAGAAGAATCTGCAGGAGGGGCAAGGGGACCAAGAGACAGGGAGCTCATGACACTCAGGGTCTGCGCAGCTGTTGACTCAAGCTGAGACGTGAGTAGAGCACTGGAGGCAATGGCAGTAGAAGAATCAATAGCACCCGGAAGTTCAATGCTTTGGACATCTTTGTCCTTATCTGCTGGATCTTCAGGAACATTTGCAGGAGTTGGCATCTCGCTTTCTTCACTTTCACTGAGAACAATGATGTTCTCTGGCCCTATAGGCAACTCTACCTATTTTCTTGGAGGATCATTCTCTGCAAGTTCCTTCTTTACCTCTTTGAGTTTCTTCCTGTATACCTGGGTAGATGGAGAATGAGTAGATTCTACAGGTCCCTGAGCTGTTGAGGCAGGAGGGGTTTTCACTGGTGTTCCAGACTCTGGAACTGATGCCTCTCTTATGGGTGTCGAATCATCCTTGGAGCTAGATTCTCCTGAGTGCCTCTTGAATTCTCGGATCTTCTTACTGAACCAAACCCTAGTCCTGATTAAGACTGGAGCAAGAATCTCAGCCAGATCATCTCTCTCTTTCCTGTTCCAATCCAGGTCCTCCATAGGGGTGTGCTTAATCACATTTTCATACTCATAAGAGTATAAATTGGAATTGTCATCGTGAAGACCTTCAGGAACTTGGTACAGACTGAGTTCTTGGATCAATTGTAGGGAGAACCTACCATAATGCCTTCTTCTGGCTTCAAAATCATCTGCACAGTCAGCCCAGTAGTCTTCTGTATCTGCCCTATGATGATAGACTATCTTGATGTTCTGTTCAATGAACTTCTTCAAGTCAAAACAGGTTCTTGGCTTGAATAAATGAACAGTGATAGGGACCAGGGATCTTTCTATGTTCTGAGCATCCAGAGCTATTTTGCATGTGTAATCTCCCAGAGAGATGGGAAAGTGCAAGCCAGAAATCTTCTTGTCTCTGCAAGTTCTGTGCAACTTGTCTAGTTGCCTACATATTTCAATCAAGGCCATTTTGTCATTACAGAACATGGGAAGCCGCAAAGGAGTGCTTTCATAGCCAGCAAGCCTGATATAGGAAAATTTCCTGAACTGAATGAAATAGGCTCCATACTGCGATATCAGGTTCATGGCTTCATCTGAAAACCTTCTAGCAGTATCACCTTCGAGCAATCTGACCACGTACATGGTGAAAGCATCATTGACCCTTCTGAAATTTCGATTGCTGGTCTCCAAGGTGAACTGCGGGCAATAGGCATACACTGGATCATCTTTGTGTGCATCTATATAGGAGAAACCAAACCACTGCCTAGATGCTGCTAGGGTATACATCAGGTATGAAGTCATATAGAACTTCTTTGTTTGCTGGACGTTGGATAGCTACTCCGCCAAATTCATACTGATGTTCTCTACCCAGTTGATGTTTTGTGTTCCCTCGCAAACCATGCTGATGAGCGGGCACATCCAGAAATGAAACTCATTGGTGGAGGGCAAACCCATAACCTGAGCCAGCAGGATTATGAAGTCTGACAGTTCTTCGTTGAAATCTGCTCGGAAGAGGGTTTTGGTTAGGCAAGAAGCACCTTTCTTAGGGTTCTTCAACCAAGACTTCGCCACTCGCGCCTTGTATTTGTCACTGTCTTGGTCGAACATAGCCTGTGCTTGATCCCGGGAGACGACTATAGCATTGTCCATCTCTGGAATCCTCAGAGCAGCGCCAATGGCGGCAGCGTCCAGCTTGGCAATGAGTTCCCCATGTACATTTGTCAATTCACTCGAATCGGGGTCGAAGTGAGCTCCACATGAAAGCACTGTATGAGCACACTGTACTGAGATTGGGAATCCTCCGGCAAAAGCTAAACCACTATCATTAATCATCTGTGCCATTGGTGTAGGGTTTGCATCTGTCATTCTTGCCCAAAAATCACCGAAGTCGAGATGACGAGCTTCGCTGTCCCCTATATTGCTAACAGCAGACTCAAGCGGAGAAATTTGCTCCTGTCCCTAGAACTTGATCTTCATGTTGATAGCCTCGGAGCTGCAACCTAGACTTCTGGAAGGAATTTGCAAATGGAGGGGGGATTGCGCAGGTTTTCAAATTGCAAGGGTTCGAGCAAAAGATAGCATGGAAGCAATGTGAAAAATGCAAAGGGGAATGCTCGTTATATAGCCATTTGGAGAGAGGAATGACTTTAATGCGCATTGAATACACAACCACCAATTTGAAAAGCATTATACTCGGAGTGAGCGGGAAAAACTAAGTGTGAATGACACTTGGTACGCTTGGGACATGTGAGACGCGAATGCGCGAAACACGCGGCTCGGCCGGTTCGGGTGAAACAGGGAGAGGACGCACAAATGCATTTGGGACAGATGGGACGAAAATGTGCGAAGTACGTGATTTGGGTGTTTCGGCCGAAATTGGAATAGCGGGCCCGTTTGGACTTGGGACATTCGGGACAAAAAGTTCTGAAGTACGCGACTCGACCGGCTCGGCCGAAATTGGGAAAGCTCGCACTTTTTCAAATGGGGCAGTTGGGACAAAATTGTGCGAAGGACGCGGTTCGGGCAAATCGGCCGAAAATGGGAAAGCTCGCACTTTTTAACTTTGGGACATTTGGGACAGGAAAGTGCGAAGTACGCGGGAAGGATGATTCGGCCGAAATTAGAACAACATGCAAAATAAGTTTTGGGACACTCGGGACAAAACTCTCCGACGGGCCCGAAAATGGGACAGCTTCGGGGATTTCAGCCGGTCGAGTAACAGAATGCACTTTCGTACTTGGGACAGATGGGACAAAAAGTTCCGACAGGCCCGAAAATCACACAAAATGACCCAAAACACAGATTTTTTCAATTTCACGACTTAGGCATTTCAGAGAAAAACACTTAAACTCAACATTTTGAAAATTTTACTCTTGTCAGAGCGGGAAATTTTGAGTGGACAACAGGGTCAAAATTCTTCATATGGACCAAGTGGAACATAGCGGGGTGCTCTAAATGTGGATCGCTCGATGGAAATTAAGGACCCAAGCCCACCCCCATGTCCCACTTAGCCTCCATGTCCCACTTAGAGAAAGTGCTCCTCCACCACTCCAGTTCATAGCTCTGGTACAATAAAAGTGTTTACCACCCAAATTTTTGACTCAAGGTCTTGGGCTATTAGTGATTTATAAGTAGTTTGTAATCATCAACCCAAGTTCCATTCACATTGAGTTCAATAGATTCTTTCAATAAGTGGTCATGGGGACACCTTGAGGTAGGGGTTGAACTTCTCCATATGGACAAACCGGAACATATCGGGGCACTCCGAATGTGGATCTCTCGGTGGATATTAAGGACACAAGCCCAACCTCATGTCCGAGTTAGAGAAATTTCTCCTCCACTACTCTAGTTCATAGTTGTACTATAATAAAAGTGTTAACCATCAAAATATTTGGGTGCAAGGGTGTGGCATGAAGGTTGGGCCTAAGTGCTCGCCAACTACCCACCCATTTCCTAATTCCCCAAGTTCCAAGGGACTGGTTACCTTTGCATTTACACAGTTGGTTGGGAGGACTCACCCTACATTAACACGCTACGAAGTGTGCCAGGTTACTGGGTCATTAACTCATGTAGTACTAAAAAAAAGTATTTAGCAATGTCAATATTACTTAGAAAATATGAAATCATTGAAATATATATACGAACATTATTTTTCTACCCCTGTCATTGAGGTGTTTTGTTTTAAATTTTTATTGTTTAAGAGTAAAAATTATGAAGACCATGGGTCCCAAAAAAATATATATTCTTTTTCCTTAAATTTTTAAATAGTGCTAGACATAATTATAGAAAGAAGAATTTACTTTTTAAGGGAATTATAATGAAAGCATAATAATCTAAGATACGCTTTTGAAAATTGTAATTGGGTTAATGTTGTCAGCAAAAAAAACATTGCACAAGTCTATTATTGTAGAGCATCCAAGCCTTTCATATGTTGAGGGAATACAAATGCTTATGAGGAAAATATTCTGATCGTGGTACTATTTCTATGTTGAGCCATGTGAATTTTGAGTGTGTATTTTAATTATAGTTTTTTTTCTCATAAAATAATAGTTATATTAGTAAGAACAAAATAGTACAAATTTTCACAAAAAATATTTGTAGTATGGAAATATGTTACAAAATCATCACATTATGCTAGTGATGTGGGCTACAAATAAAGTTTTACCAAAATTCTATCAAACCAACAATTACAAACCATTTTTATGTAGCATCGACACTAAATAGGCCGTCTAGAGGAGGATTCCATTGGTAAGTTTGACCCATGTACCATAATTTGGAAAGTTTGTTTCAATTGAAATGGGTTCAGCCTGTCCAGTCAATGCATTCTCAGTAGTCTCATCATTTTAATGGATTTGGTCATGCAATGAAAAAATTGTTAAATCCCTCTAAAGTAAACCTGTCTAAAAAAGTAGAGGAGCCCAATTGCAGAAAAACAATAGTGGTTGAAAACACTACCACCTATTCTATGAAAATGGGGGGAGAGTGACAATGAAGCAAATAGTCCCACCCAGAATAATTGAGAGAGTAGTGGTGATATCATCTACATCAACCACATGATTAATGAAGACGGATCTCGAGAGATGGAAGGTGGCAAAATTCGAGCCACAATATAGAAAGTATTGGCCCAATGATCTAAAAGGCTCTCAAAATGGACTACCTTCAACACCTCCTTCCACACTTGAATCTGAATCTATAAAAACATTGTTAAAAAATCGTAAATTTATTAAAGGCCGAGTGATTGAAATCAACAATGCCACTGCATTCCTGTTTTTTCAAATAAATAACTGAACCGAAACCACAAAATACAACAAAATAAACAATTCTTGTCAATTTCTTTTCAAACCTTTCACTTAAAATCCAGTTTTCCACGAGACGTATAAGTAGTCAATGTGTTCTAGCTACATAAGATTTTTTTTATTTTTTATTTTTTTTATTTGAAAAAGATAAGCATTTTGAGATAGCTCAATTATAATCCATAGACCTTTTTGATTTAATTGAATACTTATACTGCGTCATGCTTAAGTACATTTTATTGAATTCCTCAAACATCACCCACTGTAATTACTGATTGCATTTGAATATTAAATATTCTAGGAGGAAACCATTAAATCTTCTCCAACGAAATACGAGATCCAGTCGACCATACATCCCTGGTCACCGCTTTCTTCTTTCTTCTTCTGTATCACGCCTATCCCTTCGTGGAAGAAGAGTACATCTGCACATCGGGCACGTATCCTGACTATGACGGATCCATTTGTCCAAACACTCTCTGTGAAATATATGACAGCAGTTACAGAGCTTCCGGATTCGGTCATCCTGATTAAAAGAACACAGGCAAACAGCGCATATGATATCGTCTTCAATCTCTCCAAGCTTTCCGAATCTCAATACTGGCAAGGATTTCACAGTCGAGATTTCAGATGATTCTTGCCAAGAAGAATCGTCCCGCTCTAGCCACTTGGCCAGACGAAGCAAACAAACAAGGCAGTGAATTGAATTCTTTATATAAACTAAGGCAAATGCCAATTTGATTAGACATGTTGGAGTGCGTAAAATAGGATAGCCCGCAGGAAACCCCATAGCAGAAAAAACTTGTAAGAAGATTGGCCACTTGAACTGTCAACAGACAAAAATTATCAAATTAATATCTCTCGGCGCAAGTGCTTTACAAAAATGTTACCCCCTGTTTGATAGTACGGAAAATCTTCAGATCTGTAGACGCTTTTCCAACACCATCCTGAACAAATTAGGAAATATAACTTTGCAGATAGAGAAATCGAATCTATCGCTTACACACAGAAAAACAGGGAAGGGAACATATTTGAAGGCGTCTAACGACCATTCAAACATATGTGGGAAGAATATCGTTTTCGGAAGCACCGAACCAGTTTAGGTGCTCGTCAATTTTATTACCTGCGCGAAAAGACATTTGAGTTAAGAATTTTTTTCTTTTTCTAATAAAAGTGGGAGGGAAGGTGGTTGGAACTTGGATTATTGTAAATTACGCCGAAAGGTTATAGCTGATAAACACGCGTCACCTCTAACGGTGTCACACGTCATCCCCACTTATGTGTACTGTCAAGCGCACTATTGACGTGGCCTTCCAGATGTTTCTTAATACAAATTCCCGTGCGTCTCTCCCTTTGGCCAAAAATGATCCCTACTTTTTAAGAAAAGAAAATAAACGGAACTAAATATCTTTCCAAAATTATAAAATTTCAATATATCTTTCATGAATTTGAAATAAAAAAATAGAATCCCGTAATGAGGCCTTCTTTGCTCCGGCATTGTATTTATCATGGATTTCATTTGGGTAATCAAGTTTGGAAAGGTAAAAACTTCCCATCCCTTTTAACTTTTTCTTGTTTTTGTTAAATTTGGGGGCACCTTCATTACCCAAAGTATTTAGAAATCTTGGTAGATGCTTAAATCACACTTAATTTGGAAGGGAGGTGGATTTAGATCTGGTCTGTCCATTAATTATAATTCTTTCTGGTGGTTCTTTTTTCTCACTTACCCCTCTTATTTTGACTCTGTGGGCTAAAGCCATTCAACTTTTTAGAAAAGAAATCAAAGCGTTGGGTGACTTATTTTACAAACATTCTAGATCTTGGTTTGGTGCTCTTCTTGTTAAATTCAATTTTTAATATCAAGATGCTTAACAAATAACAAAAATGATTGTTTGCATACCTAATGAATATGTACGCAAAATTGGCTCGATTTCTAGTGTTCCATGGAGGCATGACTGGAATCATCCAACTGCTATGCCTCTCCGCCATTACAAACCCTGCTTGGGATAATCTCTGCTAACCCATCAGTGTCTAATGACAGCCTTAATTGCTGCTACAATGTTGCCTCCTAGGGTTTACATTGGAAACGTCAGTTCTAGAGAGTTTGGAATGTTCTTATTGAGCCAAAAAAAAATCAATCTCTGTGGTGTATTTTATACAAAAGCCTCCCGGTTGGGGATTGACTCAAGCATATGCATTTTAACCACACTTGCATGGTCTTCCATCAACCAGAATCCATCAAACACATTTTTTGGTTTTTCCATCGTGCTCAATCGGACTGGAAATGACTTATTTCCCTTTTTAAACCCTTCTCTTTGGAGTTCTTTACCTGGAAAATGGTTCTTTTGAGGGACTCAACCTTGGTACCTATAATTTACAACAATTTTTGGCACATCTTCATAACTCATATTCTATTTCATCTTTTTAAACACAAAAATAATGTCATTTGAATAATGTTTTTATGCGTAGAATTTTCACTGTTACTAATAAAGTGGTTGTTCTCTCTACTATGATGCTCTCGATCCAGAACTGGGTGTTTCACCGAATAAGTTGTTGTGTGATGAAACATATAACGTAACGGTCAAGGAGGAATACCTATGATTATGTTGCTTGAAGGTTGAATGTGCGCGTTATTGACTTTATCCAAGCCAATTGTACAAAACTCCTTTTTGTCTAGGATGGACTTCTTGCAGATACAAAACAAGACCACCGAATGATATTGAATAGCAAGAGTCAGGGCACTGCCTAGCAAGGATAGATCCAAGAAGCATGATGCTTCCTCGAATGGTTATCAATCCTCTAATTTTATCAAATCAATGAAAGTAAATACGAGAAATAAAGGTCCTATTGCTAACACTTTGATTTAAGTATCTCAAAATGTTATCAACAATCTAGATTAAGAAATTTTTTGAAATCTAAACTAATCTAGCATCGGGAAAGGTATGTTTTTTGTCAGGACAGGTCACAGGGGTGTTAGGTAAGGTCACAAAGGTATCTGATAAGGTCTTGGTGGAGTTTAGGTGATGTTATGGTTAATTTGATGAAGGTTAGCAGAAAACACAGTGACCAATATCAGTCTGATGACCGATGTCGGTAGAGAGTGGAGACCGACGATGGTTATGGTGACCGATGTTGGTAGGGGAAATTTTATAGTAAATTGTTAAACAAAGCTTTTTAGGCTCTCTGTGATTGCACAGAGAGTGAGGGTAGTATAGTTTGGATCGTAATATGGCTTAGAAGACTCAGGAATACTAAGAAAGAGGTTTAGAATGATGAAAAGGCTTGGGATGGTTGAATAGTGGGTTGGCGAGACGAAGGTTATGTACATGTGTTGGGTTTCAAATTTGCACTTAGAATGAAACCACAGTTAAGGGACAAGCAAGTCCCTCCTCTTTAATTGGAAAGGTTCCCTTAGTGAAAGCACGGGCAAAATCTATGTACAAATACACAATCTTTCATTCAATGGCAGTTTCTCGATATCTTGAAATGTGTTTAATGCCTAAAAAGTTATCAATACATGAGGATAGAAGACTTGAAGAGAGGAGGGAGGTAGAAGAAGACAACACTTTCAGGGAAAAGAGATGGTAGAGAAAACCCTTATATTTATTGAGCAAAATGAGATATAGAGTAGAACCATTCACGTTTATAATGGGCGCAATCCGCAGACTCAAAGTTTTAGAGATTGTATAAACTAGAACACAAAGTTTCTAAGCATGCAAGGATTAAATGATTCACAAATCAGAGCAAGAAGGAAAGAGAAAACAGAGGAAAAGGGGGAAAACCCTTGTATTGATTTCTTAAGATTCGAAATTATAGCTCCAGAATCTCAAAATTCTCACCCTTTACAATGGCTTTGAAAGCTTCTGAAATAGCTCACAAGAGACGGTTACAACTTCCTCGAGTATATAGGAAACGGTTACAAATCATTCCAATCATTTGTGCCCTTTCAAATTCTTGATTCACAAAGAAATGTTAATGGGGGAAAAAACCAGGCTTTCCAATATATGGCCATTACATTATTTTGCCAGTTAAATATGGGCCATTCCATATGCTTTTATGACTTTAAATTTGGGTCGTCCACGTGGGAGAGATTTAAACTGAAGTGGGCCTGTGGACACGTTTTGCATTGTTTTCCTTTGAAGTTGCGTCAAGATGACACGTGGAGAGCTAGCCGGTTCTTTCATACTTAGCCGATTCGGGCCTATTTCCTGCTTGACTTATGCTAACCCCTAGACATGTGGAGAGCTGGTGCTCATTTGAGTTTCCACTTTTGAAACGCCTCCTGAAATTACGTCGAATGGATGCATGGATTCTTCTTCCGGTCCTGGACTTTTCAACGGCCAACTCTGTCCCTCCATTGAATCTAACCACGTGGTGAGCTAGCACTCATTTCAAAATCGGCATTTTGGTTTCACTTCTAAAATCATGTCATTGAGGCACGTGGAGGCTTCCACCGACCCGCTCATACTTAGTTAATTTAAATCACTGGCTCTGTCCCTTTTTGGACCTAAGACATGTGGAGGACTGCCGCAAGTTTAAGAACTGTCCATTGGCTTTGGCTCTTGAAGTTGCGTCAATGAGGCACGTGGTACCGTCTGCTAAATTTTTAAAACCTCAGATAGAATCTCAAAATTCCCACCCTTTACAATGGCTTTGAAAGCCTATTTAATGGCTCGCAAGATACGGTTACAACTTCCTCAAGCAAGAAAAAAATGGTTACAAATCATTCCAATCATTTACGACCTTTCGAATTCTTGATTTGCAAAGAAACGTTAATGGCAGAAAAAAATAGGCTTTCTAATATATGGTTGTTACATTATTTCTCCAGTTAAATATGGGCCATTCGATCTTCTTTTATAACTTTAAATTTTGGTCATCCATGTGGGAGATATTTAAATTGAAGCAAGCTTGCAGACGCCTTTTACATTTTTTACCTTTGAAGTTACGTCAAGCTGACACATGGAGATTTGGCTGGTTCTTTTACACTTAGCCGATTCGGGCCTATTTCCTACTTCACTTATGTTTACCCCTAGACACATGGAGAATTGTCGCTCATGTGAGTTTCCACTTTGGAAACACCTCCTAAAATTACGTCAAATAAACGTGTTGCTTCTTCTTCCAGTCTTGGAGTTTTCAACGGCCAACTCTGTGTCTCCATTTACTCTAACCACGTGGTGAGATGGCACTCATTTGGAAATTGGCCTTTTAGTTTCACTTCTAAAATCATGTCATTGAGGCACGTGGAGGCTTCCACCGACCCGCTCATACTTGGTCAACTTAAATAACCGGATCTATCCCTTTTTGGACCTAGGACACGTGGAGGACAAGCGCAAGTTTGAGAATTGTCCCTTGGCTTCGACTCTTGAAGTTGTTCCGATGAGGCACGTGGCACCATCTGCTAAACCTTCCATACTTAGCCAATTTGGGCTTGTTCTATCTTAATTTTTGACCTGGGACACGTGAAAATCTTGTGTTTATTTGAGGACTATCCCTTGGGTTCTACCCTTGGATTTGGGTCGTTTGGATGGGTGGAGCCTTCCATTATTGCTTGAAACATGAACCGAGAAGATACATCTGTCATTCTCGACTCCGGGAAGAAATAAAAAGAAGGGGAAAACTCCATCATTTCGCCTGACGTTTCAAAATTTTCTCTGTGGAATGAAAAATAGAAAACAATACCAGGCTCGACGTGATCCAATAATCCAAGGTACCGACTCAAAAAATTTTGAAACTTGACTTCAAAAGAGGGGAATTTGGAGAGCGACAACAGCTTGCTTTTTCTGGGGATGACTTGACAGAGGAACGAGGCAAGATCAAGAACCACAAAAAAATTCAGGGAAATCAGACAAGTGCCTTATCCATTTGGCAAATAGAGTCAAAGGAAAAACCAATACAAGACAACACACACAAGATAGGAAAAGAAACAGAACAAACCAAAAGGGAATTCCCAAAACAAAATACACCACACAACAAAGAACAAGAAAGGGAAAAAATCCAAAACCAAAAACCAAACGTAATGTACAAAAGGACTTCCTAGCCACCTAGGACTTGAACAAATTTAGGTACTTCGTACTATAAGGAAGTGGGAGGGGAGATCCATCCATGTAATCCAGATAAAAAGAGTTCTCCCTAGCAAAATGTCTGATTCTAAAAGGACCAAGCCAAAGAGAATCAAACTTACCATGGCTTCCTCATGGCTCATGTACTTTTTCCCAAAGCACTATAATGTCTCCTACTTGGAAAACTCTAGGTTTGGATTTCTTATCATAGAAAGCCTTCACTTTCAATTGATGAGCTACTATCATATCAGCCACTTGCATTCTATCCTCATCAAGCTTCTAAAGGTACATGATCGTCTTGTCCAAGGAATTGGAAAAACTTGAATCTTCAATAGCCTTCATTAAGTGCAAGGCTGGTAATTCCACTGTTACTGGTAACTAGGATTTAACATTATACACCACTTGAAAAGGAGACATCCCAATTGCTCTTTTAGGTAAAATTCTATCTTCCTAGAGAGCATAGTAAATTTTCTTGTGCCAATTCCTCTGAGAATCATTTACAAGCTTTCTAATTATGTTAACCAAGATTCTTGTTTGTTGATTCTACCTTTCCATTCCCTTGGGGGTAGTGATCTGAAGAATGAGCAAGGGATATCCCATACCCATAGCAGAATTCTATCATCTCAGGAAAAGAAAAGTTGGAAGAATTGTTAGTCATAATTTTGTTTGGGCGTCCCAAAACTGATCAATATGTTCTCTTTAATGAAGTTACAAACTACCTTAGAAGTAATGATTTTGACTGGGATGGCTTCCACCCACTTGGTGAAGTAATCTATGGTAGTCAACACATGGCTATGCCCAGGACTAGAAGAAGAATTGAGTTCTCCAATGAAGTCTAAACCCCATTGTTGAAATGGCTCTTTAATCACTACAGTCTTGAGAGGAAAAGCAACTAACTTAGGTCTTCCAATAAGTGTTTGGCACACTTCACATTTACCAACCCATTTTGATGCATATCTGAATAGAGTGGGCCAATAATAACTAGAACAAAGTATTTTATGAGTTGTTACAGTAGAGGAGAAATTACCTCCACAATCCTGGTCATGAAAAGAGAGAACAACTTCCTTTTTTCTCCTTGTCTACACACTTCGAAAACCTTCCATCTATGCCTCATTTTAACAAAGCATTCTCCCATAACACATATTGTGCAGACCTTAGTTTGATGGCTCTCTTGTCTTTGGCACTCAAGTGAGATGTACATTCTCCATAGGTTAGAAATTGAGCAATGTCATCATATCATACATCTATCGATTTGAGGAACAGAACAACCGGGACATCAACTCCATCTTTGGACAACTCCTTTGTAGCTCCCTCAGCAATGAGTTCACACAGGCCCTTACCTTGAACCAGCTTTGTTGGCTTGATGTCAGGATCATACTCTTGCACCTTTTCTACCCAATTATCTCTCTTGGTTCCAAATTCTTGTTGAGTAAGAATGGATTTGATTTTTGTATCAGACACCAACACTACAAAATGAAAATTAAGGATGTAAAACCTAAACTGCTTGAAATCTTTAACAATTGCAAAATCATGTTTCTCCATCATGGTGCAATTCATCTCATGATTTTTCAAGACATAACTCATGAATGCAATTAGGAGCTCATGATCTTCAGCATTCTTCTAGGCTAACACGACAGCTAGGGTATTTTCAGTGGCATAACAATAGATAATGAAGTCATTTTAAAGTCAAGGCACGCCAATATTCGAGTCTTTGCAATAGCATTTTTAATGTCCTCAAATGATTTATTCCCTTCAGAGGACCAACCAAAATTTTTCTTCCCTTACATCATGTGAGAAATGCTCATAGTAAGTTCTACAAAATCAGGGATGAATCTTCTTAGGAAATTAATCTTACCAAAGAAAGAATGGACACCTTTCTTACTTGGTGGAAGAGGAATTTGCTAGATGGCTTGAACTCTCTCTGGATCAATCTTGATCCCTTCCTTTGAAAAAATGTGTCCCAACAACTTTCCTTTTGTGAAAAAAAACATATAATTCTTAGGGTTTATAGAAATCCTATGCTCTCTACAATTCTACAATATTGTTTCATGGTGTTGGAAGTGATCTGTTCTTTCTTTAGAAAACACTGTCAAGTCATCCAAATACACAACAATGCATTTCCCTTTCAAACTTCGAAAATCCAAGCCCATGGTCCTCTGGAAAGTATCACTAGCATTGATGAGGCCAAATGGCATCCTCTTTTATGCAAAGGTTCCTTAAGGAGTAGTAAAGGTAGTCTTATGTTGATTTGTAGTATTCACGTTTACTTGATTGTACCTTGAGAATCTATCTAACATAGATAGCATCTCCGAGCCTATGACAACTTGCAATACTTAGTCCATCATGGGGAGAGGCTAGTTGTCCTTCAAATAACCCTTATTTTTATTTTTGAATTCCAGACAGATTCGGATCTCACCATTCTTCTTCATGACAAGCACTATATTAGCAATCCACGTTGAATGGTTAATAGGGAAGATGATCTTAGCCTTTAAAAGATTTTTTATTTCTTGGAAAATTGTATCAGCTATCTTTGGATTATATTGCCTTTACTTTTTTTTTGAAGGGTTTGATCCCAGGTTTAAGAGGAATGAAATTTTACATATCTTTAGGCTGAAAAGCCTTAAAATCATCATAAGAGTAAGCCAGAACTTCATCATACCTCTTCAATAGATTCACCACCTTCCTTTTTTTCTTCCTGAGTGCAGTATTTTCCAATGTTGACCATTTTGGGATCATCAAGACTCCCAATATTCACTTTCTCAATCTCAATAGATTGCCAGGCTCCTTGAGAAAATTTAGATTTCATATACCTATCATGTTTATCAAAAATATCCTCCAAACTCACCAGCCCTTTAGGGATTTTGTTGTCTTTCATTTTGATGCATCCATCTTGATCCATCTCTTCTTTGACACCTGTTCAATAGATGACACACACTCTCTCGGCAGATTGTCACTTCCTTCAAAGTAAAAATGATCAAAGTTGTCTCTCTGCTCCAAGAAAGAAAGAAAATGTTGGTCATCATTGAAAAATTGCCAATTATTTACATTGTAAGGCACACTGGGTCTATGGATCATCTCAATGGTGAATTTCTTTTGAGGGAAATCAGGATGAAGAATCAACAAGGACCCCGAAATAGCTAGAGAGTCAACCCTAGTGTTCCTTTCCCTTTGCACATCTTCAATGTAAAAATCATCAAGGAATGCAATGGAATCCCTGACCAAATTCCTATAGTGCTTTAAGATTTTTTTCTTTACCTAATAAAGGTCTCTAACTTGTTTTACAATTATCTCTGCATCTCCACAAGCAAGAAGGTTCTTCACTCCCATTTCCTTCGCCACACTCAACCCAAGAATGAGGGCCTCATACTCAGCAGTATTGTTGGAATTTTCAAACTGGAACTTGAAGGAGAAAGGATGAACCTTACCCCTAAGACAAATGATCACTACACTAGCTCCAAAACTAGCTTAAGAGTAGCTTCCGTCAAACTTCAAAGTCCACACGCCATTAGGATCAATCAACACTCCTTTTGACAGAATTATCTCCTCTTGTGACATGATCATGTAGTTCCCATGCCTAATGTCTTCATACAATATTTGTGCTTTAGGATCATCTGTCTTTTGCACAATATAATCTGCTTGTTTCTCAGGTAGCAACTTCTTCATCTTCCCATTGATAGGGATGAACACATGTGACCAATCCATTTCGATCACACCTCCAACATCTTTGCAAAAGTTCCTACTTAGCAGCATGCCATAAGAAGGAGGGATATCAGTAACCAAGATGGTAGCCAAGACCTTCTTCTCTAGTAAAGTAGCAAAAGCTACTTGTATATCCTTGATTCTCCCAACCAAAGGCACTTCTCTACTTTCCATGGAATAACAATAGCCATAAGTGTGGGTTAGGGTTAGACACAAAGCATGAGCCACTTCTATAGGAATTACATTATAATATGCACCAGAACCAATGACGTAATTACTAAGCTTGTGGCAAGCTATGAGGAGAGTCACATAGAAGGGCTTGATCTTCTCATTGGGTGAAGTGACTACAGCCACAAGGCTGGGTTGAGGTGGAGAAGAAGGAGTAGGAAAAATGCCTTTAGAAGAATGGGCTAGGGTTTTAGATTTAGAATTTACAAACTTAACCATTTTGGTAAAGAATTTAGGATGGGTTTGATAGAAATATTCCTCAAAAATATGAATCTTTGTCTTTTTAAGATGGTTTATAATGTTAAAAGATCCACATGTGGATGGGGAATCACTACTAAGAGTAGGAGGAGCTTTTGATATATCAGCTTTATCATTTGTTGGACAAGAATTCTTGGAAGTAGAAGTAGAGGGAGAAGGAATAACAGAGCCTACCTTTTGGGTAGAAGTAGTAGGAATAGGAGATCCTCTTCTTGCAATCACCAGGATGGTGAAAAGGTACTCCTTAGATCTTTTTTCCAGTTACACCACTTTTCCCTTTTTATTGGTCTACACCTAGGTCATAACAGCATATGACTCACTGCTCATCTCAGCCACTACATCATCATAGTCATCTTCATCATCCACACCTTTAGTGGTGAGGAAATGAACTCGAGAACCACCGGGCTCCTCTAGTTATTCAATAGCATCATCTTCTTGTTCATCATAGAGCCCATTTTCTTCATCATCATCAGGCTCAAGAAATTCAAAAGTAGCATTGAAAGGCACCTTGAGGGGTAGACCTTCAATGGCCAAATTGGTTTGAGAAGAGAGCAAGCGATTCCTAGGCTGAAAGTTCTTCCTTGGAACATCTTGATATGGAGCATGTTGAGCCAATTATTTCTTGATGGCAATGAGGTCATTAGCCAGCTTTGGCACTAATTGATCTACATTACCTCTAGGAGAAGAGGAAGAAGAAGATGCTTTGAATTTGAAATGCTCCCTATTCAGCTTGCCAGACATGATCAAGTCATCTTCCACACTGAAAGCCAATCTCTAATCAACATCCAAAGTTGCAAGATTTTCTCTCCTCAGGGCATAGCTTACTTCTGGAAATTTAGCATTCAAGAAGAAACACTTCTGAGTTTGATCAACAGGCATAGTATTTTGTGGAATCTTGTTAATCAACTTGTTGAACTTAGCCACAAATTCTCTCATAGGCTCATGTGTCTTCTTATTGATTTGAGAAATTTGAACTAGCAAAGAATGCACATCTTCAACATGTTTTAAACGTTGCTCAAATGTAGTCCTCATAGTAGTCAAATCGGTGATGGTTCCAGCAGGAAGATGGTAAAACCAATTTTTAACATTATATTTCAAGGTCTCCACAAATAGCCTAATAGAGACATCCTCATGCTCAACTCCAAGGACCCCACATGCAACAATAAAGGCCGCAATGTGTTCATCAGGGTGCACTTTTCCATCACCTCTAAATATGGGAAAATTATTCCTGTTACCCCTAAGAAACTCATGCAATGGTTGAGGAAGAGCCAGAGGCCTAACTCTATGTCCCCAAGGCAGAGGTGCTTCCATCCTTGGAAAGATTGCTTGAAGTGGAAGTGAGACACTAGCAAGAATTAGGGCACGAAGATTAGGGATAATTTGTGCTTGAGGAATGCTACTATTAGAAGCGTTGTCTTCAATAGGAGGTGTCCTTGTGGAATGAGATCTTCTATTTCTTCTTGTTAGAGGAAGTTGAAAAACTTGTTGATCCAGGAGTTGAAATTGGGGATGTTCAATTCCAAGAGCCCTTCTACCACGAGTGTATCTTAGAGTCGCCGGATCAAAGAAATGATCAAATTAGTTGTTCTTTTTAGAAATGAAATTTGTTGAAACAAATCCCGGTCAGAGTCACCAAAAAATGTTGGGTTTCAGATTTGTATCTGGAATGAAACCACAGTCAGAGGACAAGAAAGTCCCTCCTCTTTAATGGGAGAGGTTCCCTTATTGAAATAAGAGGTAAAACCTATGTACAAATACACAATCTTTCATTCAATGGTGGTTTCCCGATATCTTGAAATGTGTTTAGTGTTTGAAAATTTATCAATACATGATGATAGAAGACATGAATAGAGGAGGGAGGAAAAATAAGAAAATAATTTCAAGGAAAAGAGATGGCAGGGAAAATCCTTATATGTATTGAGTAAAATGAGATAAAGAGTAGAACCATTCATGTTTATAACAGGCACAATTTGCAGACTCAAAGTTCTTGAGATTGTATAAACTAGAACATAGAGTTTCTAAGCATGCAAGGATTAAATGATTCACAGATCAAAGTAAGAAGGAAAGAGAAAATAGAGGAAAAAGGGGAAAACCCTTGTATTGATTTCTTCAGATTCGAAATTACAGTTCCAGAATCTCAAAATTCCCACCCTTTACAATGGCTTTGAAAGCCTATGAAATAGCTCACAAGAGACGGTTACAACTTCCTTGAGCAAACAAGAAATGGTTATAAATAATTCCAGTCACTCATGCCCTTTTGAATTCTTGATTCAAAAAGAAACGTTAATGGCAGAAAAACTAGGCTTTCCAATATATGGCCGTTACATTATTTTTCCAGTTAAATATGGGCCATTCGATCTGCTTTTATAACTTTAAACTTGGGCTGTCCACGTGGGAGAAATTTAAATTTAAGTGGGCCTATGGATGCCTTTTGCATTTTTTTCCTTTGAAGTTAGGCTAGGCTGACACATGGAGATTTGGCTAGTTCTTTTATACTAAATTGATTTAGGCCTATTTCCTACTTGACTTATTTTTACCCCTAAACGCATGGAGAGATGACGATCATTTGAGTTTCTAATTTGGAAATGCCTCCTGAAATTACGTCGAATGGATGCATGGCTTCTTTCATTAGTCATGGAATTTTCAATAGCCAACTATGTCTCTCCATTTAATCTGGCCATGTGGCGAGCTAGCGCTCATTTAGAAACTAAACATTTCATTTTAGTTCTAAAATCACGTCACTGAGGCACATGGAGGCTTCTGCCGACCCATTTATACTTGGTCAATTTAAATAACTGGCTCTTTCCCTTTTTAGATCTGGGACATGTGGAGGACTGGTGCAAGTTTGAGAATTTTCCCTTGGCTTCGACTCTTGAGGTTGTACTGATGAGGAATGTGGTACCATCCACTGAACTTTCCACACTTATCCGATTTGGGCTTGTTTTATCTTAATTTTGTACATGGGACACATGGAAAGCCTTCGCTTATTTGAGGACTGTCCCTTGGGACCTATCCTTGGAGTTTCTCCATTTGGATGCACGGAGTCTTCCACTGTTGCTTGAAACATGTCCATGCTGCATCCAATCAGGGATGTCCACATACTACCCATGGATACTGGAAAAAAAATTAACCAGGAAGATACGCCCGTTATTCCTGATTGTAGGAAGAAATAAAAAGAAGGGGAAATACTCCACCATTACACCTGACTTTCAAATTGTTCTCCATGGAATGAAAAAACTACAGACGATACCAAGCTCGATGTGATCCGATACTCTAAGGTACCAACTCAAAATTTTTGAAACTTGAATTCAAAAGAGGGGAATTTGAAGAGTGACAACAACATGCAACAGAGGAATATAAACTATTGAAAGAAAGAAGATATCTACAAAAGGTAAGTAAAATGATAAGGATCACAATACCTACTTGATGTCCTCTAGATATTGGGGGGTGGAGGAGGACAATATTTGATCCATGGAATGTAAAACTACAATACCAATACCAACTGCTCGATTGTGATCCTTGATTCACACTCAAATACACGTGGAAATACTCCAAGAGTGTTCCTCTGAATAAATGTGCTTACATTGTCTAGATGCAGGAGGGCTTGAAGATTCACACTCAAATACAATCATGCTCCATAAAATGAATGAGAAACCCATGTAAAGAGTTTTCAAAGTTTACATAGGGTAACTGATGATGGTTAGGTGATAAACATCTCTCTAGGAATAACCGATGTTGGTTAGGGCGGGAAAGTCTAGGTTTACACAAAATAGGCAAATCTTTACTATTTTTGGCTTGATTTTTATTAAGTACTCTTAGGGAAGTGGATTTCATGTGAGACATGGAAAGAAGGCCATAAAATAAGTTGAATTAGGTTTAGGAATAAGTCTTAGTTAGTTAGGTTAAGTGGTGACTCAATACTAGGAGTGATGACTCAGTGCTAAGAGTGATGAATCAGTCATTGTGAGTTAAATGCCCTTGGAATGAGTCCTGGGTGAGGTGGAGGTGTGAGGGTGAAATTAAATTTATTAAAATAATTAAATTAATTAGTAATGTGAGGATGAATATTTGTATAAGATGAAGAGGTCAAGATTAATTCACTACAAGATAACATACCTTTTATCCACAATATTTTCACAAAATGTATGTGGATTTTGATGACTAAATTGTGAATCCAAATTTGTGGAGTCCCACCTACAATTATTTTGTGGAAACATTAAAGTGTGGAAATTACCACAATACTAAAATTGTGGCAATAACTACATGAAATATTGAAATTTTTTTATAGAATTTCTACAGTGCCATTTCCACAATATAATAATTTTGAAATACTCCAAGAGTGTTCATAACTGAATATTCCAATGCTACACTTGGAAGGGGAAAACAACTCTACTTAAAATTATATGAAAATCTTTTTAAAACATATTTTATATTATTTATAATTTTTTTTTGTCACTGTGGTTGTGGTGTGTTCTATAAATGGAAATTATTGTCTAGATGCAGGAGGGCTTGAAGATTCACACTCAAATACAATCATTTATCCAAAAATGAATGAGATCTTGAACCCATATTTCATTATTACTTGTAAAGAGTTTTCAAAGTTTAATACTCCATACAATCATGTTCGGTAACTTTATCAAAGATTGCAAGATGAAAGTGGTTAGGTGATTTCTAACATCTCTCTAGGAATAACCGCTGATTTGTTTGGTTAGGAGGCAGGGAAAGTCTAGGTTTACACAACTTAAGGTAAGCACAACAAGCTATAGGCAAATCTTTACTATTTTTGGCTTGATTTTTATTAAGTACTCTTAGGGAAGTGGATTTCATGAGTTCGAGACATGGACCCCCAAGAAGGCCATAAAATAATTTTCTATATTAATTCTACCAAATTTTTGTTTATTGTAATTAGGTTTAGGAATAAGTCTTAGTTAGTTAGGTTAAGTGGTGACTCAAATTATTTTTGAATTAAATAAAAATATTATAAATTTCAAAAATATGGTTAGTGTATGACTCAGTGCTAAGAGTGATGAATCAGTCATTGTGAGTTAAATGCCCTTGGAATGAGTCAACCGCAATGTAAGGAAAAATGAGGTGGAGAAAGTGTGTAGGGTGAAATTAAATTTATTAAAATAATTAAATTAATTAGTAATGTGAGGATGAATATTTGTATAATTTTATTTATAGAAGTTATTCGTTTAATGTTGAAAATTCACAAATTTTCTACAAAATGTTTTTTTTTGTGAATAACAATGTGGATAAATTATCCTGGTTCTATTAAATGTTACGTTAATTGGTTGAAGGAGACCAAGGGGACTGTGACCCAAATTTGGTGTCTACATTTTTCCCTTTTTTTGCGTAGCTTGGATTTGTAAGGGATGGTAACAAAAACAAGGAGTCAATTTCGAGGTATAAGCAGAGGTTAGGTTGCCCCAAGTAGGGTTGAAGGTGATCCCCCTCAAACTACAAACTGATGAGGTTAGAATAGTAGTTGGAGAGTGGTTTGATAAGTAGGTACAAGTATGGTTGTTTTTGGTAATGGGTAATGGGTAATGGAAATTGAATGCAAAAACACGTATAGATTGTGACACAATACTAGGAGGAAGAGATTACAAACTCTACATTGTCAAAAGGCCGATAGGTTTTTCCAAACAAGGTTGAAGTGATTCAAGTATCCAAGGTATAGGATATGGTCTTGAAGCACAACAAGGTCTGATGTAGGAATGGGTAATAAGTTTTTTTCCATGGCACCAAAGGTATGATCAGGATAAAATCATGTCATTAAGAAAGGTAAGGTGATTAGGCTTAAACAATACAGTTAACAAGATCGCAAGGTATAACGAGTACACAAATTCAAATGTCACAAAAGGTGATTTCGGTCATGGTATGTAGGTCAAGGCATAGGTAAGGCCGGGGTATAGATAAATAACATGTCCCTACATGTAGTTAAGGAAATGTACAAGTAATTTAGGTTTGTAAGTAGGGTGTAATAGGTGTTGTTAAGGTCAAAAGTTGTTGGATCAATAATGGTTTTAGGTAGAATGGTAATGGGGTAGGTAAAATGGTTATGTCAGGTAACTATTGTAGGTTATAGTTGAACCAACATCTGTCACGTCGATTTGTTGTTAAAAAAGGAAAAATCCACTTTTTATGGATTCATTTTAACCTTTCTAATTTTAGAAAATGATAGAGGAGAATTTAAGGAGTGGAAAATGACAATATGAGACATCTAGCTGAGTGGGCAAGCCACGAAGCAGATGATTGGCATTCGATTAGTGGATCCATGAGATCGAGTTGATTTATTCAATTGGTTTTGAGGTGAGGAGTTGATTTTTTCATGGCGGGGGTGGGAGAGGGATCAGATGGACCACTGACATAGAGGCCAGACATGTCACTGTTCAAATGATGCCGAGATGAGGTAGGAGTCAATCCGAATCTTGTATTTGATTGAAAGAGATTTTGTTTAAATTATTTTTTTGTGTAAAATTTGGGTGTAATGTAAAATTTAGAAATCATGGTTGAAATTGAATGAAATGAGCGAGGGGGAAGGTCCAATGTACCTTAAACAGGGTTAGTAATGAAGCTAGGATAGGTTTGGTTGGGTGGGAGTAAGTATTTAGGTTGTTTTTTGTTAATTTTTTAATAATGGGGATGGTGGTTTCGGTTTTTGGACAAAATAGAGACTGACATCGGTCATGGGTTGGCCGATGTCGGTGGGCTTTGGCCAGCATCGGTCAAGGTCTGGGTGACCGACACCAGTCAAAGAAGACCGATCACGGTCAAGGTGACTGATGTTGATCATGATTAAGAGTAAATAAGTGAAAGAAGGGTTAGGTAGGAAAGTAAAATAGGTGAGGAAGGAGTAGCTAAAGATTTATGTAGAGTGAAAAGGGTAAAAGGTTATTTTGGTGATTTAGATTAAGGAAGTAGGTGAAATGAACTAAGTTAGTGGTTAATGATGATAAGGGACAATAGATCTGTAGGTTAATTTAGTAAAGGGGGTAGGCATGATTGATGTGGTTAGGTATTTTGTAGTGGGTAATGGGTTGTTTGACGTGGTCAAGTCTTGAAAAGGTCGTGTTGGATGACGTAGGCAAGAGATCAACTAAGGATGAGGGAAAGAGTACCAACCTTATAGGTATAGATGTAACCTAGCATGGCCGTGGAGGGGTGGGAGCACATGATCAATATTGGACTTAGAGAAATCTGATAATATAGGTGTATAGCTAGGGATCATAGCTTGATGGCCACTCTCATTAATAGATGGGACTCCACGACCAACACCTTTCACTTACCGACAGGTGAGATGACCGTCAATTTGGAGGATGTTTATAAGATCCTGTGACTTCCTATTGTTCGGGATCCAGTATATTCCATGTCATCTGAGGCATCGGTGGAACCGATAGTGGCAGTATTTGGTGAGGTGATGGGTGAGCTGAGGTATTGCAACGCGAGTCTCACTTATGGAGATATGTATGTATCCTATCTGCAGGACACTAGGCTATTGGTTATGATAATGGTTGTAGTGCGATGTTTTGGTCTGCCAGATTCTGAGGGTGGGTGATTTCCATGAGCACTGATGGCGGTGCTACATGATATGATAGAGGAGAGGATACGTTTGGTTTGGGCACTAGCTTTGCTAGTTCAGCTGTATAAGGAGCTATGGTCCTATGGGAGATTGAGGAGATTTGGTATGTGTTGTACCTATTTATTACACTATTAGGCATACGAGCACATCATGTGTGTATGCCCAATCGGTTTACCACGATAGGATTGGTTCAGGGGTGGTTTTTTAGAGTTGGTTTTAAAGGATGGGTACCAGTTGGTGGATAACCAAGGGTGGTGAGGGACACATATGATGTATCATACTATAGGAAGCGATTGGAGGGTGTTTCAGAAGTTGATATTGTGTGGAGGCCATATGTTAACTATCCATCATATAGAGGCATGGCTGAGGAGTTATAGGTGCTTTAACTATTGAGATGGATACAATGGTGGTGTTTTGACGAGTAGGAGATAATTCTCGTGGACACGGTCAGACGACAGTTTTGACTACCATAGGATGTGTCCCCACCTTTCCCACAATATCATAGAGATGACGTGGAGAGACCTATGTCTCTACCACATTTGAGTGTGCCTACAGAGCAGGAGGAGAAAATACAAGATAGAAGGATTTACGATACAATTTTAACTAATGGATACATGTAGTGGTGGGTGACACAACTTCGGATGGCACTGCTGAGACAAATGCATCCTTATTTAACTACTCTCATAGTGTAGAGGGATACATTACAGGGTCAAGTGGCCTCCCTATAGGCAGAGATTACTAGTTTGCAGGGATAGCTAATAGGGTCAAAGGCATAAGTGTCTACCTTGAAGGCATAGCCGAAAGCCCTACATGCCCAGGTAACACAAGAACATGTTCTTGCACATGGTGGAGATGGGGATGGAGGGAAGGTAGCCACCCTATAGACAAGCTGACAGGTTTACATGGCCATTTGGCCATGACACGGGCACAAGTTATGGCCTTGTAGGCCTAGGTAGCAGCACATGTACCAACGTAGGCACAAGGAAAGGGTATGACATTACAAGCACCTACACCATGACAATGGACACTTTTGGTTGGGAAATGTTCAAAGGGAGAATTCAGGCCGATGGCAACACCCCGAACTATTTCGATGGCGATGTTTAGGGATGCCATGACCGAGGCTCGTTACTATCAGGATCATCTATCCACCACACAGATTGATATACCCTCATATGCCGAGTACCAATTCGAGAAGGTAGTTAGTGAGTGGATGAGATCTAGGACTCGCAGTTCTGGTAGCACATGGGGTTGTCAACCCCAAAGACAGGAACATGGTGAGGTTACGAGGGCTTAGAGACCAATATCGTCAGAGGACCAGGAGGAGGAGACAGGTGAGATTGGACAAGAGGGTATTTGTTGGGGTGATGATTAATATCCATATGTTATAGTTTGTGAATTTTGAAACATATACTAGCCTAAGTGTAGAAGACGTGTGATTGTACATGAGATTCTTTGAGATACTGATATTTATTGTATATTTGTGTATATATGTATTGATACAAAGACTCTCTTATTTATATAGTTGATTATGTTGACTTGATGGATGATGTATTCGTTTTTAATTTCCATTGTTATTGTGTAAAATCAAAACCATTTGAATTAGGTATGATTGAGTCAAGGTCATGTAGGCATGATGGACTATTAGGTCATGTAGGCATGATGAAGTCAAAGACATTTTAGGCATGATGGATTCAAGTTCATTTAGGCATGATGGAGTCTATGTTATTTAGGTAGTCGAGGTCATGTCAGCACGATGAAGTGAGGTATTGGAAGTCGAGGTCATGTAGGCATGATGGAGTTAGGTATGTTGGAACATAATGATTAAGTGGTCTATCTAACCGTTAATTAATATGGGTTTATCACTATTTTATAGGTTAATAGTCAATAATATGAAATATTTTTCTATTATTAAATATTCATACCTAGGTAATATACATTAGGTAAGTATTTAATAATGTGAATCATTTATGTTTCCATTTATTAAATACACTCACCTAAGTATATGTGTCAGCCATTTTAGGTTGAAAAGGTGGGTTTGGAGACATACCTGATCAACTTATATAAAAAGGACTTTAGGTCCTCATTTGATATATTCAGGAAGTATATCAAAGGTGTGCAAATAAAGTGATTTGGTTTTACCCTTAGTAAATAGGGTTTCAAAGGAGGAGGTGATTTTACTAGATGTAAAATAAGTTCTCTGAAGTAAAAGGTTATTTCACAATGGTTTTTACCCTATTTGGGGTTTTCCACTATAAACATTTGTTACTGTGTTATTACTTTTTAACATTTAATACTTGTTGGTTTATGTTAATATTTAAATGCATTGGTTGTTTAAATTTGTAATAATTAGAATCCTCTAAATTCTAACATGATATCAAAGCATGGTTTAAATTAAATAGTTTAAGTCTAATTTATTGTCTTTAATATATTTAATTTTTATGGGTTTTTTCAACCAAATCGAAAGGGTATTTAAATTGATCAGGCCCCCTTCTTTCCATATTTTGTGCAAACTAAAATTGTGTGTTTTGTGAAGAACTATTAGTTACAGGATAATTTTGGTTGATCACGTCTTTGAAACCCTTAGTGAAAGGAGCTCTGGAATATTTTTTTTATCTACGCATGAATAGCATATGTAAAGGTTAAAATGTTTAAGAAATATGTTATTAATTATTATATAGTTTGTAATGTATGTGCAGGGTAAAATTAAGAGTAAATGAAGGGGGGAGATAAAACTCATCCCTTGGTGTTTGATATAACCATGGTAAAGTTTTTTCACCTTGAAATTAAAAAAAAAAGTATATGTCTCCTCTTATACCCTTTTTAACAAAATTAGTTATATAAAAAGGACTTTAGGTCCTCATTTGATATATTCAAGAAGTATATCAAAGGTGTGCAAATAAAGTGATTTGGTTTTACCCTTAGTAAATAGGGTTTCAAAGGAGGAGGTGATTTTACTAGATGTAAAATAAATTCTATGAAGTAAAAGGTTATTTCACAGTGGTTTTTACCCTATTCGGGGTTGTCCACTATAAACATTTGTTACTGTGTTATTACTTTTTAACATTTAATACTTGTTGGTTTATGTTAATATTTAAATGCATTGGTTGTTTAAATTTGTAATAATTAGAATCCTCTAAATTTTAACATGATATCAAAGCATGGTTTAAATCAAATAGTTTAAGTCTAAGTTATAGTTTTTAATATATTTAATTTTTATGGGTTTTTTCAACCAACTCGAAATCTTATTTAAATTGATCAGGTCCCCTTCTTTCCATTTTTTGTGCAAACTAAAATTGTGTGTTTTGTGAAGAACTGTTATTTGCAGGATAATTTTGGTGGATCATGTCTTCGAAACCCTTAGTGAAAGGGGCTCTGGGCATGAATAGCATATGTAAAGGTTAAAATGTTTAAGAAATATTTTTTTAATTATTATATAGTTTGTAATGTATGTGCAGGGTAAAATTAAGAGTAAATGAAGTGGGGAGATTAAACTCATCCCTTGGTGTTTGAGATAACCATGGTAATGTTTTTTGACCTTTGAAATTCGAAAACAATGTATATGTCTCCTCCTGTACGCTTTTTAACAAAATTAGTTATGTTGCCAAAATTTTAAAGTTAATTGTAAGTTAGGTATTTTTTAAATTTAAGACACATATTTTTACGTTTCAAACTATAATTTATAATTTTATAAACTATATATTAATTTTTAAATAAACCTAAAATGTAAATTAAAGGATTTAAACATATATATTATAGTTTTATGAACTATATAAAACTATATATATTAAAAACTCTAAACCTACATCTATGCCCCCTTTATTTAAATGCTTTGTATTAAAAAATGCTCAGCATTTGTGCTTTTCATTGGTTTTATATGTGGGATATGTAATTTAATTAATTAAAACCATGTCCTTTAAATTTTTCCCATCCAAATATGTGGATATTGGTGGGCTTATTTAATTTTATATGGTGGGCATCTAATTTTTTTTTTTAAAATGACTTTAATTCACACGCCACTTGACCACTTCATAAGGCTTTATTTGGCTCATTTGACTGCTTATTCAACTCCACTTGTTTTAAATGCTCCATATTTTTCAAAACATTAAACATTTTATTCAATAAATATCCACTCCTAACTTGGATTATTTTTCATTTAATGTGACATGGAACAAAATGTGGTTCATTTGGTGTGTAAGGCTCAATACATCGAGTGTGATATAAATGGTTAAAAGGTATTGTTAGAAAATTATCAAAACTCCAAAATTATATATATATTTTAATTATTTTTCCCAATTTTTAAATTGAATTAAATTAAAATTACTCTTTTACATTTTGAAAATATGAGAAAAATAGTTAAAATAATGAGTTTAATTAGAAAGGAGAATCTTTTTCAAAATGTTGTTTTTTGTGACATGATGACTATAATGTCATTGAGGTTTGGATAGAAAACAAAAAAAAAAGATCACTCACATTTCAATTTAATTTTAATATTATACTACAACATTTGGGTCAAAACGGAATTTATGTCGAGGAAACTCTAGACGATTATTTTTGGATCTGAGGTTGCTCCTACCAGTTGTCAAGCAATTGTAGATAACATAAATGCATTCCTACAATGAATGCATGAGGCTCTTTCCATGATTCTGCGTAATGTGAATAATCAGTACCTTCTACACATTGGTAATATCGAACATCCGAAGGAGGTATGGATACAACTAGAATCCATGGATGAAAGATACTTGGTATATCAAGGATAGTTTAATAAGAGTATAATAGCTTAAGGAATTCAAAGAAATGGTCTGTATATTTTTTATGATTTCTCTTCTGCATCTTGTTTTATATCTCAAAGTTTGAATAATTCAAACTATGACATGAAAGGTTAGGACATGTTAATTATCGAAGCTTATATGAAATGTCTAGATATAATCTAGTGAAAGATTTACATGTGTTGTCTTATTCTCTTGAAGTTACTTCACTAAATGATTCTAAATGATGGTTCTAACTCTGATTTAGTAAATGGTCATGATGATGTTTTGATGCTATAGATTTTTCTGAAACTCCTATCTTCCTAGCTAAGAAATTAACTGGGCTCAATCTATGTTAGAAAGTTTAAATCCTATTAACCTTAGGAAAATGACCAGAATCCATCATATGTACCATCCATTAATTACCTTGTATGAATCTGAGCCACAAAGTGTTATAGTGTCTAGATGGTTATACAAAGTAAAATATAATGTTGATGGTAGTATTGATAAACATAAAATTAGACTTGTTGCTAGAGGTTTCACTCATAAACTAAGCATTGATTATGTTCAGACCTTTGCTATTATAGCAAATATGAGTACTGTTAGGGCCTTGTTTTATTTTTTTCTCTCAATTTAGGTAGGAAATTTACGAAATGGATATGAAAAATGAATTTTTGAATGGTGATTTAAAAGAAGAATTTTACATGTCTCAACCTAAAGGATTTGAAGAAAATGGTAAAGAAAACTATGTTTGTAAATTGAAAAAATCCTTGTATGGTTTAAAAAAAAATCGTAGAGCTTGGTATGTGAGAATTAATCATTTCTTTAAATAATTAGGATTTGTTAATTGTTCTTCTGAAAATGATCTATTCATCAAGTAAGAAGGATCACATATTATCAGTTTTTGTATATATGTTGATGATTTTCTTTATGACTGGTGATAATCCTTCTCCAATTTGTAGAATAAAAGAAAATTTGAAATAGTACTTTGAAATGACTAATTTAGGTCTCTTACATTATGTTCTTGGCATGGTTGTATTTCAAGATAAACATTTTATTGTTCTTTCTCAAGCACAATATGTAACTAATGTAATGGAATTTTTTAACATGGTTGATTGTAAACCAATTTCTACTCCTATGGAAGTTGGACTAAAAATTGATCCTAAACCTGCATGTGAAAATTTTGATCCTACTTTATATAAGCAATTAGTTGGTAGTTTGATTTATCTAATTATCACTAGACTAGATATTTTCCATGCAGTAGGAATTTCTTCTAGGTTTATGTAAGAACCTTATAGAGATCATTGGAATATTGCAAAAAGGATTATTAGATATATTAAAGGCACAATCAATTATAGGTTGCATTATATTAAGAATGAAAATGCTAACTTATATGGATTTTGTGATCATGATCATTCTAGTGATGTATTAGATAGAAAACCTACTTCTCGTGATGTGTTTAAGTTTGGTGTAGGTGTTATTACTTGGTGCAAAAAAAATTAACGAACTATTTCTATCTCTTCAACAGAAGCTGAGTATAGAACTACAATGGAAGTTGCAAAAGAGGCCCTATGGATAAAGAGATTGTTTAATGAGATAAAGATGAAGGATCCACACAGTTTTCCTTCATTATGCAACAACCAAATCATTATAGCTCTTGCTCATAATCTAGTACAAAATCAGAGGACAAAGCATATTGAGATACATATACAGTTCATCTATAAGAAGGTGCTAAGTGGTGAGATAGATCTTAAGTTAGTGTTGACTGAAGAGCATGTTGTTGATATCTTAATAAAACCCCTGAGTGTTGTAAAGTTTTGTCACTTTCATGAAAGTCTTGGATTGTCAGAGTAACCATTGAGGGGGAGTGTGCATGGAAATGCCACATCCTAATGGAACTTGGTTTTTGTAAAAATATCTTCGTGAAAGTGTAAAAAATACCTTCAGGAAACTATAAAAATACCTTTGGGCATGTTTACGTCCTTCGTTTCTTTCTAGAAAGAAGTGTAGAAATATCTTAAAGGTGGTATTTAGTAAACTCCTTAGTGTTATTGATTTTACTATTAAAACTAAATATCCAATATAATCATATTATTAAGGAGGTCCTTGGTTATAAAACAATCTTATATGCTTGGGTTCAATAACCTTTTATGAGAACCTGTGAGAATATGTAAAACTCACAAATCATACTTAGCCACTGATCATGGGATGATATTTGAGATTCCAAATAATTATGTATCAAAAGGTAAATTGAGTATGATTAAGGTGTTCCAATTCCCTCACCTAATATGATATCCTATAACATTTATGGTTAAAGGATTGTAAATCATGTAGTGTACCATGGTAAGGTAATCTATTTGTATATGTTATCCCACTTAACATTAAGGGGTAGTGTTGGAATATAATGATTAAGTGGTCTAGCCAACCCTTAATTAATATGGGTCCATCACTATTATATGGGTTAAATATTTAATAATATGAATACTTTTCTATTATTAAATATTGATACCTAGTAGTATACATAGTTAAGTATTTAATAATGTGAATCATTTATGTTTCTTTTTATTAAATACACTCCCCTAGGTATATGTGTCAAACATTTTAGGTTGAAAAGGTGGGCTAAGAGACATACCCAATCACATTATATAAAAAGAACTTTAGCTCCTCATTTGATATATTCGAGAAATATATCGAAGGTGTGCAAATTAAGTTATTTAGTTTTACCCTTGGTAAATTGGGTTTCAAAGGAGGAGGTGATCTTACTAGATGTAAAATAAGTTCTTTGAAGTAAAAGGTTATTTTACAGTGGTTTTTACCCTATTTGGGGTTTTCCACTATAAACATTATGTCACTGTGTTCTTACTTTTGGTATGTATTACTTAATTAATATGCTATGTAATTTTATTTATTACATTGCATGATGTTTAAAATTTAATGATTTATGTTTTATGTTAATATTTAAATGCACTGGTTGATTAAATTCATAATATTTAGAATCCTCTAAATTCTAACAAGGTATAGGCATGGTGGAGTCAAGGTCATTTTTGCATGATTTGGTCATGGTTTTGCATTTGATTTAATTTTCAAGTTATTGTTATTATGGAAAATAAATGAGGATGTATATGTATGTTGTGGTGTAAATGTCCAAATATTTGATATCATGGAAATGTTAAATGATTGATGTATGATATGGTGATGTTATTAAATTATAGGTATGTATGTTTTTAATGATTGTTTAATTTCCTAGTTTTGTGTAAAATGGAAACCAATAAGGTAGAATGTGAATATAAAATGGAAATTTGGTTAATTGAAAGTGTGGTTGAGCTAACCTCCAAGGGACCCATTCCCTCAGAGTGCTTCCTACATAGCCCTGACAAAAAGGTGCCTCAGGCCGATGTAGTTCTCCCATAAGCTAGGGAAGAATATGAAGAGGTAGAAGAGTGGGTTAATAGGTTTTAGAAATGATTGAATCTAGGTAATTTAGGCATGATTGATTTTAGGTCATTTAGGTATGGTTAATTTTACATCATTTAGGTATCGTTGGGTTTAGGTCATACGCATGGGTAAGTTTAAGTCATAGGCAATATTGAATTTATGTCGAATAGGCATGGTTTAGTATAGGTTGAATAGACATGGTTGAGTCTAGGTCATTTAGACATGGCTTAATTGAGGTAGAATGGGCATGGTTGATTTTAGGTCAGATGCATAGTTGAATTGAGGTCGAATATGCATGGGTGATTTAAGGTCATAGGCATGGGTGATTTTAGTGAAAGAGGAATTCTTAAATGTAGGTTTCAATGGTCTAGTCATGTGTAGGAGAATCAATAAGTAAGAAAAGAGGTGAATGGTAAGAGGAGACAAAAAATATGCCTAATTGATAAGAACCATTATGATTCTATCATACAAAAGAAACGGTGTGAATATAAAACCCTAAAGGCGTTGCCTGATTGACTGTTCTAAAGATGAAGATGCTCACATGATCATGAAATGTCACATTTGCTACATGTACCTTGAGTAAATGGAAGGTTGGAAAGGCAAGGAAGTGAGATGAACAAATTTGGTTGAGTGTATCCTGGTTTGAGACAATATGCCTCTTTTGGAAAAGACACAAAATCAAAATAGACAAGTCCATGACAGAAAATTGATGTTTTTCTTTTTGTGTTATCTTTTAGAGATTGATCGATGCAAGAAGTCTATGTCGGATGAGTAGAGTATCTCCTTGAGGTCTTTGTGAAGTTTATCAATGCAGGAAGCTTCAAAATATTTATATTTTATGTTTGCAAGAATAGTCTTCTTTTAGTGATAGACTATGTACATTATGGCTAGTTTTTTATAGTTGTCCTTTGAGGGAGCAGTCTATATATAACAATAAGATAGAAAGATTTGATGTCTTTTTTGAGGGAGTCATATTTTTGTGAGAAGTTTGACTTAAGGAGTTTGAATTTTAAAGTCCCGTATATTACTTTTGAATTATTTTTGGACTTTTAGGTCATGCACAAGACTATAGAGAAGTATAGACTTCTTTTATGAAGATAAAACCATAACACATAGGGGTTAGCTATGAACGAAAGTTTTTAAGTGACAAATGACCATGGGATTCCATCCTAAAAAGGATTAAAAGTATCCATGAGAATTATTCCATGAGTAGATCCATGGTACTCATATTGAAGATAAGGCTAAAATGTGATGGGTAATCAAATGAGTCTTGTATAGTCGTTGATCCTTAAAATTGGTAAGTGGAAGGTAAATGGTACTCAAGGGATAAGTGTTTAATAGACATAATGTGATCCAGGACTTGATTCAAAAATAGAATGGTTGAATATGCAAGTCATTGAGAGGCTTAGGTTTGGGTTTACCTTTGAGTGAGGACAAACGATAAGCACTTGATCCATAGGTATGAGTAATGATATAGGGTCCAAGCCAATTAGGATAAAATTTGCCATGTTTACTTTTCTTTGCTTTTATTACAAGTTGATTTTCTTTTAGGATGAGGTCAATGATCAAATGTTTGATAGGAATTTTTGATACATTTATCATAGAAATGTTTGATACATTTTTAGTAGATTTGGAGATGATCGAGAGCATTAAGATGATGTTCGTCTAATAACTCGATTTTTGCCAAATGGTCCTGGAGAAAATCATCATCACTGAGCATATCTTTGAGTGATATATGAAGAGATGGAGTTTGGAATTTGAGAGGGAGGACAACCTCTATATTGTAGAAAAAAGAGAAAGGTATGGTAGCAGTTTAGGTATTAATGCTAGTATGATAAGCCCATAAGACAAAATGAATGTTTGTGTGTCAATGCTTTCTAGTATCATCAACCAATTTCATAAGAATTTTGTTTAAGGCTTTGTTGGTTGATTCCACTTTCCCATTTTTTTAAGGATAGTAAGGTGAAGAAAAAATGAGTTGAATGTCGAAGGCACCACAAAGTTTCCCTAGGGTTTTTTTTTTGAATTATTTTCCATTATCAATGATGAGGCGGTGAGGAACACCAAAGTGACAAATGATGTGATGATTGATGAATTCACATATTTTCTCAACTTTTTTAGAAATAAAAGGTATGAATTCCACCCATTTAGTGTAATATTTTTTAGCGGTAATAATCTTTTTATGACATTGGAAAGGATGAGGACTGATCTCTCTAACAATATCCAAATCCCATTGAGAGAAATGCCAAAGGTCTCGTGCAACTTGTAAGTTGTGACTAGGAGTGTGATAAAGATTATCATTTTGTTGAAACTTCACACAATGCTTGACATAGTCACAAAAATCATAGTTTAGGGTCATCCAGTAATAACTCAGCCGAAGGATGCGCTTAGCGAAAACTAAACCACTCAAGTGACCCCCAAAAAGTTCTTCGTGAACTTCTTTGATGGTGTATGGAATTTCAGAACTCATAAGGAATCATAAGAGGATAGCATCAAAGGGTAAGTGCACCAAGATGGTGGAAATAAAAACCCAAAATTTAGGTATCACGAGCGCGGTTTATAAACCATGCTCGTGGTTTTTAAACCGTGCTCATGCAACTATTTTTATAGGCTCAGTGATTTCTGAACCTAAAACTGCGATCGCGGTCCTCTGAGACAAAAAAAGACCTGCGACTCCTCATTTTCCCTCATTTTTTCTTTTCCAACCATGATTTCTCCTAAACCTTTGGCACTTGTGCTTTGAATACCCCCTAAAAATTACTCCATGGACTTGTGGATCATGATAGTTTCAACCATATCACCAAGACAAAGAGGTAAGCCCTCAATTTTGATCAGTTTGTTTACATTTCAGGTTATTTTTTGTGATTTTCATGGGTTTTCCAATTTTTTGTTTATGTATACAATTTTTTTTGTTTTTTTAGTTACTCGGCAAGCTCGTAATCCTGCAAACCGTTAAAATATTCCTAAAAACCCTCCAAACAATCCTCAAAACCCTCTAAACATTCTGTAAAACCCTCCTCCAAATATAGAACTACCTCCTGTGGCTCCTTCTGTCCCCATGGAACCAACAGGAACACAAACTGATATCGTTGGAAAAATCCAACAAAATAAAATTGTCATTGAGAAGCTTATAAAGAATATAAGAAAAAATCATGACACAAATTCATCCTATCTGACTTTAGCCAACACATTGGAAACATTGATTGGTGAAGTTGGCTCCGCAACCAACCAAATAGACAGATGGATTACCTTTAGAGGTGATTGTAGGTAGTGGTATGAAAATAAATTATCCCATGTGGCCGTATAAAGACAATTTTTTTTTTAAAAGACCGCATTTGTGTATTATTTACTGACCCAAGAACCAATGTCCCCCTGCAGTTACTTGCAAATGGTTACCAATCCATTGGTGCCATGATGACTAAATCAAGAAATTTTTTTTGGGACTGATGGTGGATGGTTTTTAATCATCCTCCATGCAACAACAATGAGATTCCCCTATATTTTTTGAAGAAATTATATTGCGAGTTCATGCTTAACGAGGTCCCAAATTATTTTGACTTTTCTGATTATTATGGGCGAGGTGGTGGCTTTGCACAAAGTAGACCTGGTGCATGCGTAGCTCAACCAAGGATCCCCCATGCCGCAAAACCCCCACTACCTTTAGTTACCCATCCTACAGGGAAGGAGGTTGTGGAGATTGACACACTACATGTATTGACTAAATTCACTGACACTCTGACCTAGAATAGTGAGCAGATTGCATATGGTGATGTTGGTGGAGGTGCCAGTTGTAGAGCACCACACCAATGTGGATCATGTGGTACCTTATGCACTGCGGGTGAGACATCATTTAATGGATCACATGATTTCTTTTCTCTAGATGAGATGATGGTGGATGTTTTAGGAACTAGTGCAAAGGATCTTGGTCTTTCATAGGTAAATGTCTAATATATATATATATATATATATATATATACAATATTTTAATTCATGTTTGAGATTTTAATATATATGTTTTTCATTGTACGTTATGTATATACATGTAAAAACTAATTTTTTATTTTATTTTAAATAGCAAGAGCCAGTGAAGGAAACATCCAGCATCGACATGCTAGCTACTGCAGCTGGGCATGTTACAAACATAAGTTTCAAGTTGTACTTAAATTTCAAATTTCATTTGATTGTGCACTTTTATTATTATAATGTTTCACCTGTACATGTACACATTAATATGTATTTGTCTATTATACATGCAGGAGCTTAGCGGGTCATCATTTTCTCTGGGAACTGAGGCTACTGCAATGCCTCACATGTCTTTTATGTAAGTTAGTTTCTCTTTACACTTTGTTTCTAATTGTGGAAGTTCACGTGGATTATGCTTTAGCTTTGTTATGTGGTAGTCATGTAGATTAATATTGATTTGTACATGTTTTTTGTATAGCTTATGACTACTAGAGAGACTCCTCTAGATATGCAGACCTGTGAAGCCTGATGTAGATACTGCCATAACATCTGCAGATCCACTAACTGAGGTACAAAATTTCAAGTTTGTTAAATTTATTTAGGTATTATTTATTATTACTTAAATATATAATATCAAATTTTGTACATGAAATATTTAATTTGAAATTTAATTATTTGTATATAGCTTACCTCTAATGAGTCTATTGTTGTCCCTACCATGCGTTAATGACAAATTGATAGGGATCATGAAATTGCAGTAAGATTTCACATGCATTTTAACTAAATTCGAAGTTTCTAAATTTTGAATGTTTTTTAAAAATTTGGGTGTTAAAAACTTGTTGTTTATGAATGTGTAGGTTAGGTTGCAGGCCTACTTAGAGATCCCTAGGACCACATGGATAAAATTTTTAGTGGCATCTCCCTCCACTACATCCCTAGGTCATGGACATGATACTTCTAGTAGGGAGAAGAGAGGTAAGATGTTTCATGATTAGATTCATAGGACGTGGATGTACATAGATATATATATGGGCTAGCTGGTCCTAGTTCATGATTCTTCATAGAACATTATATATATAGCCTTATGTGAATGCATGTGGTCCTATATGTATGACAAACTTGGTTCGATATATACACATGTTATGAAATTATATTTTCAGAGATGTGCGTTTAGCACACTTTGTTTGATACATTATATATCCACGTGTTTGTCTTCATAACGATATTACTTCTATGTTTGATTCAAATTCATTACACATGATATCCTTCTATATATGTATATTCTATGTACATTAATTATATATGTATGTTTGATTTAAAATTAAAAACCTATAGTGCAACATATACAAATACAACGTTACTATGGTGTAACATTACATGGTACACTTGTTAAGAAATTAAGGGAAGCATGTGTATTCCTCCATCAACATGGGCAAGTTATCATTTTCCTCTTAAGTCATGAAAAAATATTTCATATACCTTGAATCTTGAAATAAGATGTCTTCCCTTGGGTCATTTGGTTTTTGAATTGTGTATTTAATTTTATTTATTAGAGGAATATTATTCATTTTACCAGTGATGAGTATGGTGGTGTATGACCAATCCATCTTTATATCCACACCAATATCGTGAAAGAAACTTTGGCTCAACAATATACGATACGTAGCTAGCATGTCTTCCACAAGTATTTCCATCTTGATTTTCTTGTTAAGGAAGTCTACAAATTCTGGCTTGAGAATCTTTCACCTAGCCGAAAAGAAGGTTCTAGGAATAATTGGTTATAGGAGTGGGAAGTGATTATTTAGTGTTGGTAGGATTCTTGGAACATGTATTTTTACTAATTGCTTTGATAAACTAGATGAGGATTAAAGTTTTTTGCTTCGGAGGTAGAAGAAGTGGCTTATTTATTTTTTTTTATGAGTGGGTGAACACTAAACAAGAGTAACTATTGATATCATATATCAGATTATTCAGAATATTTGTTGGGTGAGTATTCACAATAACCAATAATTACATAACCATCTTCTTCTTCTCTTTTAATTTTTGATTAAACAATTTCTTGAAAAATTTGTAATTGTTGAAAAAGTTGTAATTGTTGAAAAAGTTTTAATTGTTGAAAAAGTTGTAATATTTGAAAAAGTTAGAAAAGTTGTAATTGTTGAAAAAGTTATAATTGTTGAAAAACTTGAAAATGGTGGGTTGTGGCACCAAACCAACTGCAAAGACATGTTCGTGCGGCTAGGAGAATGCTAGAGGAGGCTTTGTTTTGGTGCGCGATAACGTCATTTTCTTCCGGGCTACCTCGTTCAGGCGGAGTCCCTTATAAGCCCTAAGACCAAAAAATCATTCAACTTTGATGGGTGACTTCGCACACTCTGTGGCACCTAGAGACATATCATCTAATCCTAAAACTTAGCATAGGGTCCCTCTACAATAGCCTATATCAGTTTTTTCCTTCTCTAATCGGTGCTCTCGCTGCCCTATTTTTTGTAAATGCACCAAATAGTGTAGTTTGAGACAGTGTAAGACTGACAAAAGGTATATTTTGTAAACGGTGGGTCATGGCACCAAACCAACTATGTGTAAACATCTGGGTGGCTAGTAGAATGCTAGGGGAGGTCTCATTTTGGTGAGAAACAATGTCAGTACTTCTGGGTTACCCTCATTTGGGCGTAGTCCCTTAAGAGCCCTGAGACCAAAAAATAATTCAACTTCGATGAGTGAGTACACACACTCGGTGGCACCTAGAGATTCCTCATCTGATCCTACACCTTGGCATAGGGTCCCTCTACAATATCTTGTCTTGGTTTTTTTCCTTCTCCAATCGGTGCTCTCGCTTTCCTATTGTTTGAAAATGTGCCAAATAGTGTAGTTTGAGACAGTATACAGTTGTCAAATTGTATATTTTACAAATGGTGGGTCGTGGCACCAAACCAACTATGTGGATATGTCGAGGTGGCTAGGTGAATAATATAGGAGGTGACATTTTGGTGTGCGAAAACATTGTTACTTTAGGGATACCTCGTTTGAGCGTAGTCCGTTAAGAGCCCTGAGACAAAAAAATCATTCAACTTTGATGGGTGACTACGTGCACTCCGTTGCACCTAGAGATGTCTCATCTAATCCTACACCTTAGCATAGGGATCCTCTACAACAAATTGTCTCAGTGTTTTTCTTCTCCAATCGATGCTCTCGCTGCTCTATTGTTTGCAAACTCACCGGATAGTGTAGTTTGAGCCAGTGTAAGACTGTCAAATGGTATATTTTACAAACGGTTGGTCTTGGCACCAAACCAAATGTGTAAAATCATCTGCATGGCTGAGAGAATGTTAGAGGAGGAATCATTTTTGTGTACAACAATGTCATTGATTCTAGGATACCTTGTTCGAGCATTGTCCCTTAAGATCCCCGAGACCAAAAAATTGTTCCACTTCAATGGGAGACTACGCGCACTCCGTGGCACCTAGAGAAGTGTTATCTGATCCAACACCTTGGCTTATGGACCCTCTATGATATACTGTCTCAGTTTTTTCCTTCTCTAATCGGGGCTGTCGCAGCCCTATTATTTGCAAACGCACCGAATAATGTAGTTTGAGTCATTATAAGGCTATCAAATGGTATATTTTGCAAACGGTGGGTCCTCGCCCAAAACTGTCCATTCAGAAATATTCAGGTGTCTAGATGAACACTAGAGGATTTGTCATTTATGTGCATGACAACGTCGTTTCTTGTGGGATACCTCGTTCGGGCGTAGTCGCTTAAGAGCCCTGAGGTAGAAAAAAAATTCAACTTCGACGGGTGGCTACATGCACTCCGTGGCACCTAGAGACTTGTCATATGATCCTAAACCTTGGTCTAGGGACCCTCTACAATATCCAATCTCAGTTTTTTCCTTCTCCAATTGGTGCTCTTTCTTCCCTATTATTTACAAACACACGTAATTGTGTAGTTTGAGACAGTGTAAGGCTGTTAAACGATATATTTTGCAAACGGTGGGTTGTGGCACCAAAATGAGTACGTGGACATGTCTGGGTGGCTAGGTGACACTAGAGGATGCATTTTTTTGGTGCACAAAAAATTTTTTGCTTCCAGGATACCTCATTCGGGTGTAGTCCTTTAAGAGCCTTGAGATCAAAAAATTGTTCAACTTCGAAGGGTGGCTACACGCACTCTGTGGCACCTAGAGATGTCTCATCTGATACTACACCTTGGCATAGGGACCATATACAATAGCTTGTATTGGTTTTCTCCTTCTCCAATTGGTGCTCTCACTACCCTATTATTTGCAAACGTGCCAAATAGTGTAGTTTCAATCAGTGTAAGGTTGTCAAATGGTATTTTGTAAACAGTGGGTCTTTGCACCAAAATGACCATACAGACACATCCAAATGGCTAGGTGAATAGTAGAGGAGGATTCATTTCAGTGCAAGACAACGTCATTGCTTCCAGGCTACCTCAGTCAGGCGTAGTCCCTTAAGAGCCCTGAGACCAAAAAATTGTTCCATTTCAACGGGTGACTTCACACACTCCGTGGCACCTATTGACATCTCATCTAATCCTAAACCTTGGTGTAGGGTCCCTCTGAAATATCATATCTCAGTTTTTTCCTTCTCCAATTGGTGCTCTCACTGCTCTATTCTTTGCAAACGCACCGAATAGTGTAGTTTGAGCTAGTGTAAGGCTGTCAAATGGTATATTTTGAAAATGGTGCGTCATGGCACTGAACTGAGTATGCGTACATGTCTGGGTGGCTAGGTGAATGCTAGAGGATGTGTCATTTTCGTGCGCAATAATTTCCTTTATTTCAGGCTACCTCGTTTGGGCATAGTCCCTTAAGAGCCCTGAGACCGAAAAATTGTTCAACTTTGACGGGTGGCCACGTGCATTCTGTGACACCTAGAAATGCCTCATCTAATCCTACACCTTGGCGTAGGGACCCTATACAATTTCCTATCTCATTTTTTTCCTTCTCCAATCGGTGCTCTCGCTGCCCTATTGTTTGCAAACACACCTAATAGTGTAGTTTGAGACAATGTAAGGTTATCAAATGGTATATTTTGCAAACAGTGGGTTATGGCACCGAACCAACCTTGCACATGTGTAGGGATGGTCTTTTAAACACTTGGGGAGGCATTGTTTCAGTTCTCTAAGCTCCAGGTCATTCTAGGCTACCTCCTTCGGAGTAAAGAACCCCCTCCACAAGTACATAAATCATTGTTAATTGCTTCTCTTTTCTTGTAAAACAATGAAAGCTTCTCTTACATTCAAGAATTTATAATTCTCTACTAATAGTGCCAACCACGTGAAGGTGAAATATTTTCTGGCACCACTAACCTGCATATAAAAGTTTTAGTCAAAGAAATTTAAGTTTCAAATCAAAACCATACTAGATATATACAAAATAAACAAATTAAATAAAATATATGAACTTAAATTTATCTAACACATTTTGATATACCAAAGAAACTATATATACCAGACGTGAGCATTGTAAATTCATTCGAGTGAACCATCAGGATCGGATCTAGTCTGAATAACGGACATGATTGCTTCATGATCTACTCTCAAACCTTCTAAAGAATCTTGTTATTAGGCCTTCATTGATATCTATACAACGGAATATTTGTTGCCAAAACTAGATGTCAATATAAGAGTATTTTCATGTGTGTCTCAAAGTCTTCAAACACCCAAATAGAGGAGTTTTTTAATGGATACCATCAAAGCAAAGTTCCACTAACTACCACTGACCTTGTAGGGTACTCAATATCTTCGCCATCTATAACAGGAGAAGTCAACAAATTTATATATATATTGATAAGAAATTATATATATACCAGACATGAGCATTGTAAATTCATTCCAATAAACCATCATGATCAGATCTACTCTAAATAGCAGACAAGATTGCTTCATGATCTGACTCTCAAACCTTCCAAAGAATCTTGTTATTAGGCCTTGATATCTATACAGTTGAATATTTGTCACTAGAACTAGATGTGAATATAAGAGTATTTTCCTATGTGTCTCAAAGTCTTCAAACACCCAAACAGAGGAGTTTTTAAATGGATACCGTTGAAGAAAAGTTCTAGTAACTACCGCTAACCCTATAGGATACTTAATATCTTTTCCATCTATAATAGGAGAAGTCAACTTCTTTCTTTCCTCGATGTAACGACATAAGAAATAGTCTGTTCCTTCTTCATTGTCTTCTATTGCAATTACTGCAAACACATGTCCTACAAAAAAACAAAGGTTGAACAACTCAAATTTAAATTACATATTAAAATTTCAATGGACATAACTCAATACAAAAATTAAATAAATAACCATAAATACCTTGTCGCACCAAAATAGAAATTTCATCAAAGTCCTTGGATGTTGCAACTTCATCTACAAAAACAAGTCGTAATGCTTGTGGAGGTTGATAACTAGGAAGCGGAGTTAGAGGCCTACAAATCCATCCTTCCACCCATTCTTGTGAATCACACTCAGTAGTGACAAATTCGATACAATATGCACAAAAACATGTCAATTTTCTTGTCCATACGGCCCATGAAGTAGCGTCTGAGCTACAAAATGAGTGCATATCACTGGACCCAGTGAGTGTCATACAATCCTCGTAGTTAGCAATTTGTTGTTCCTCTATCAACCAAAATATATCTGTACGAACCATGTAGAATTTATCTCGAGAACCTTAGAGCCATGTTGTCATTACACCATTCCACTATGCTCTTTGCATCTTTTAATTTAGCACCATCTTTGTACTTCAACTCTTCTCTTGCAAGAGCTCTTTTCACACATGCGCCTGCACTGTCATGCTCTTTTTTTCCATGTCCAGCCTTAGTGAAACTCCAAATATGTTACACACCCATCTTAACATGCATTCTGTTCAATCCAATAAAACATTCATGCATTCTTAAACTGAGACGTGTAATTATCTGACCATATATAATGTTGTTTGAAGTGGATGTCCCTATCAGACAAGTTCTCCATAAAATAACTAGAAACACCCTTACACAAATTCAGTAGAATGAGTACGATCATCATTGATATAAAAGTGGTACTCTCTTAAAAAAAATTGATCATTCTCTGTACTGTCAGGAGAATGTAGAAATGTTATATGCACAAAAATGGCAACTTGTACTGAGTTGTAATATTGCGATTGAAACTCCATTTGTGGTTGCAATGTGTAATTCTCTACAAAATCGACCATTGAAACAATAGTACCAATAGGAAATGTGTCTTTGCATATATTGAACTGTTCATCCAACCATCGAGCTCTATGTGTATGCCTCGCATACTCATAAACAATTTCATTCTTAAATTTTCTCTTAAAATTGGAAAACAGACATTTGTTCTATAACTAGCTCACATCGTTTAGACTCTTTTCCATCTTTCAACTGGTATGCAACTGATTTATATTTATCAAACTCAACTAAATTATGTCCTATTGTACCTTCAATTTTCTCATGGATGCAACTTTCCAATTTAGGTAATCCGCCGCATGTTTGTACAACTTCCATCTAAACAATCTTGACTATAAAAAATGTGGTCCAACTTCTATGTGTTACACTCGGGTATAGTTAACGGCGGTGAAACTCGCCGGTGAGAAGATCATTGGGTTCGGAACTTGAATACCACATTCTGATAACATAGGGGCTCAGCGGTGAAAATTAGAACCCGAATACGTAAAAATTTAGCATAATGCATCGCAAATTCAACCCATGTTGCCTACACCAAGTGGTGCAAGCGTTATGGGATGATTTTGGGCACATAGAATGGTTTTTGGTACCCATTGTCAAAAAACCCATGGTTTTTGACTATGGTTTTAATTTCTAGATTATTTTGTATCAAACTTACTGAAAAAATTGAGTTTGAGTCATATCTAAGAAATGGTCTTATGGATGTGGTTCACGATTAGTAGATACCAACTCTCTATTTTATAACATCTCTTGTATTAGGTGAAACTCTAGGTGTTATCATGCCAAAGAGTTTAGTTGATCAACTTATCTCCATACGCATCATAATTATTGTATTGTCCTTACGCGGTGGCTTGTAGCAGAAATATGCCCAAAATTCGGCATTATTGGTGTGACCGTAGCCAAGGATATGGGTGAACCATCTTTGAATCTACTCTCTCTATGTAGAGTTATTTCGATTAACTTGCAACATTCAACTTATTTGCATAATCAATCGTAATATTTTCTGCATATTAGATTCTACTGTTACAACACTAGTAAGCAAGTATTCACAAAGCACAATATTATTATCCCTTAGTGCGTCTCTTGACACCAACAGTGTGATCATGCATCATGAAGGTTTGGTCAACAATTGTAGAGGTGTTGAATCACATGTATATTAGATGTTGTCAATCCTAAGTGTGAGCTAATGGTAGGTCTCATTTTAGATCAAGGGTTCATCAAACTCAACCAACTAGAAATCTTTGGGAATCATTTGGAAGATTTCAGATGGAATGATTATCCCAAATTTCAGAAGGATCTTTATACTTCTGATTTGTCGTTCAGAAATTTTGAACAAACATTCGAGTTTCAAAGATGTTTTCATGGGATTTCAATTGGATCGGAAGACACTTAGGTTTCTTACGTAAAATCCTAGGAGGTGTTTTTGTCAAATTCATTGTTATGTCTAATAGTTTCAACATGAATTTCCTATATTCACATTTTCACTGGATCTCCTTAGGGAAATTATATGAACAACCCTTTGCCTACTATCATGAGTATTTTTAATGAAAAAGTTCTTCAACATTGAAGATGTCTGAGAACAGTTCAGTCATCACGAGTAATTTAATTCGACTTCAACATTGATAGTAGAAACATTACCTTGTTCTTCATTGTTTACAATATAATTGGGGTTGAAGATGTTAGACCTCTCTTGATTCACGAAGCTTTCCACATTACGCTCAACATTTTGAATTTTGCTGGCCTCTAATGGCAGTTTGCAACTCGTTTTTTTAGCTTAATGACTTCCTTTTTTGACTTCATTTTTGTCTCCCATGATGTTTTAGCTTCCGGTGATTCTAAGCGAGGAAACGTGCAAAGAAAAAGACTTTGAGGAATATTCTACTTCAGGGAATTCATTGACAGTGGAAAATAAAGTCATAAAGAAGAATAGAGGAAATCACATGGTAATTCGAGACATTGGGCATGTGTGTAAATCCATGATTTATGAACTTACGAGTGCGAACTTTATGGAAAGTCGTGATCATGGTTTATACAGCGACGCTCGGGAGCTTTGTGTTACAAGAAGAAACTGTGATCGCACTTTATAAACCATGAGGCAAAACGTGGATCTATCTGCCATAACCTAAGCCTCAGAAAATGCTTTGATTATTTCTTTCCCAACCAATAGTTAATGGAATCTTGGGTCATTATGAAGTGTAAAAGGTCAAAAAACCTCAAATCATGCTACTTCCACATAGACATTGAACCATGCTAAAAATGTTGAAGGGGATTTTGGGCAAAAATGGTGTTCATCGCGTAGGGATGAGACTCTGTAGCTATCGTAGGAAATAGGTTGATTTTCAGGCTAAGATGAATAGAATAAGATAAATATCATGGCTATTGAATTTTTTACTAACAATAGTGTCTACATTAAGGAGACATTTTTTATCAACGGGGCAATTGGGAAGTGATGGTCATGTACTATGATATTTACAGACTGTATCTTTTGTTTCACTTAGTCAAAATATGATAAAAGCTTATGGTGGCAAGAGGTCCCAAGCGTTGGACAAATTCTATTTAACCACTGTTAAAACTAATGATTATATATTTGATGGCTTCAGATTTTTTTATAATAGTTATGGCGGGCAAACGGAAAGCGCTCCGTTTTCTAAATATTTTCAGACCACTTTCACGGAATGGACATCATAAAAAAAAATATTGCATGGATACACAAAAATACAAAATAAAATCCTTCCCAAGATAGACAACTACATCTAACGTTTCACCAAAGGAAAAAAAAGTGACAAAATTTGGTCATCCAAAATGCGGGCAAACGAACTAAGAGATTTAAGTTAGAGCTAGTACATTCTCATGTGTGGGGGCTGGCTCAGGTATAATCTCTTAAGTGTTTAAGTTATTATGCTAAACTTGTCCATTTTTGATACAACAAGGAAAGTTAGGGTATTATTAGAAACTAGATTCCGAATGCTACGATTCATATTTGATATTTTTTTTTTTAATTTAGAGTGCGTAGTATAGAATGAAATAGGTCCCTACAAGTTTATATTTCTGCTGTTTTTTGCAGATAATGACGTCCACGGATGACCCTATATTTGTCAGCAATCAACTTCCTGCACTTACCCTTTCGCGTGTCGCCGGTCAGATATATGAATCCTGCCAAACAAAATACTTAGCTAGCACATGAAGAAACTGAGCGAGCCGTAGCAGAATAAGCCACGTGTCAGACCCGACGAACAATTTTACAATAGTGAAACGTACAAAGGCTGCCCTCAGGATACATGCGCCAGCCCTGCCACGTGTCTAGTTTTGGGCAAAAGGGATGAGCACGGTTTTGGTTGTTGGTTTCTACCATTTTGTACAAACCCGATTCAAATGCCTTAGATGGAGGCATATCTTTTGGAGGCTTAGTATGCTAAGAAATTCGATGACAAATTTCTTAGCAGTCGTTGGATGTGAGGTCTTGGTTCATATTGACAAGGATGATAGGACCAAGCTAGAGGCTAAATCTAAAACTTTACACTTTTGGAGAGGTTAGATGGGGGAAAAATGAAGAAGTGTTTTCGTGCCATTTAAATACAGGATCTATTTGCCCCCAGACAACCAAATCAGATTTGATCTAGGGATCCGTCGTTCCTCCTCCTTTGAGAAAGTCACCGAACAAGTAACTGATGCAAAAATTAGCAACCTTGAAGGTAGATTTACAAGAATTTATCGTTGGTTGTTGGTGATTGAAGATCTTCTGAATCCGAAAGTTTCCCTCCCTTTCTCCTTCAGGATTCTCTCCTTATTCTATAGGAATAGTAGAGTTTTACTTTGTAAAATCATCTCTCCTTGTTGTAACGGTATCATGCCAAAATGGTGGTTGCTTTCGCACGGGTCTTTAGTACTTTGGCGTGGTCTTTGCATAGTGGAGATCTCAGAGATCTTGTCGATGAATGTAATATGACTGTAGTATCCCAGTAAGTAAGTGGGAGCAATCCATGTTTTGTGGAACTCTAAGTCTTCCCTCATGGAGAACTCAGTTTTGAGATTTGGTGAAGCTCACCTCTTTGTAAAATATGCATTTTCTGAACATGTTGTGTGTATAGTCCTCTAAAGCTTACAATCCCCACGTTCATGTGTTACACAAGACTGGAAGGCCGAGCCCGCATGTTGATATGTGGTTTGCACAGTCATCCATCCTCTAGCTCTCGCGTCTCTATTTCCTTCGCCACTCGTGGTAGAGATGATTTCTACCAGAACTGTTCCTGGAATAGTGGTAGCTAGAAGCCTTTCACTTAGCTTAGTTAGATTTCCCCTTTCTGCACATCCTTCTACCCCTGGTCCCTTGGCATGTTTAGTCTAGGATTTGCGTTCAACCATTAGGAGTATGCAGTCAGCGTTAAGAGGAAATAGTGTACAAACTGAAGAACCGAGCTTGTCTGGCTTCGGATAAGCTCCATCTCAATGGTTTAAGCAAGTCCCACAGCTTGATGATGGAGTAAGGTCTCATGTTAGATGTCAATCTGACCATTGCATGAATGCAAAGAAATTTGAGCACCCGGAAGCCATATTATCGGGGGTGTTGTGATTTTGCATTAACATGTTATTTGTAGGTAAATTCACCTCCTAGCACCACTTAAGTGGTCCCATTCAAGAATTGACAGCTAAGTGCATTTCATTTGATATGAACTATTCTGGGAGCTTAATTCTCAGACTAATCCTTGGTATGAGGAATGTTTCTTAGCCATTTGATGGACTGGAATCTGGGCGTTTCGATCTAGGGATTCAAACTAACCCTAATCCTCTATTAGAAAGATTTTACATGCAAGATGCTAAACCGGTTGGGACTTCATTTGGCAGGCTCAATTTTTTTTTATGCAGAGACGATTAGGGAAGGAAGACACAGTGGGAAAGACATTGGATGCTCAAAGATGGATACTCCTTATTCATCAACGGTTGTTCCTTCTATTTACAACCCCCTTTTTTGTGCACTAGGCATGATATTTGCTATGTAGTAGGAGCTGTGAGTAGATTTATGACCCTGATCCTAGTAAAGAGCATTGATTAAGCAGTAAATTGGATCCTTCAGTATTTGAGTTGAACAATTGGGATTAGTATTTATCCTATATTTAGGATCATATGGGCATTTTACCCCTGATTATGTAGATTCAGATATGGTTTAAAGATGGTAGTATATACACCAGGAGCATTAGACATGTATATATGTATATTCTTTTTGGGATTTTAGTAAGCTGGATTTTAAATGACCTAAAGAAGTTGGTGGCTTTGATCAACCATAGAGGCTGATTATATTGCTGCGATCATTAGGTATAGCATATACATATGATGTGTGTGTGTACAACAATTATCTTAAGGAGTATGGGGCATGAAGCAGGATGAATGTAAGCTCGCATAGTGCTAGTCAGAGTTCTATACACCTAGGCCGTAAAGATGAGGGGTCATGCTTTATACTCCAGGATGAGGTAGGGTTTAAAGTTTGGGGGTATCACTGTGGGCGGGACAACTTTGGCGGGCGCCCCAAGTTGACCCCCCCACGCCCCTCCCCCCCTGCCCGAATCCATACAACATAAAATGACAAACAATGGGGTGGGCGGCAAGGGATAAACTAAAGCCGATGTTCACCTCCCATCCCATGGACTAATCGCGGAGTGAGGGGTAAGGGTCGGCGAAGCTCTCCCCCAGTGACCCCAATTAGTCAAAACAAATGGGAAACTCTGTGTTATGTTTGTGGAGCCTATTTTCATGTTAGAGTGTGGTACACCTTCTATGTGTTACACTGGGGTATTTTTATGGCGGTCCCACACGCCAGTGAGTGGGTCAGGGGGGTTTAGAGGGCGAAGCCCCCGAAGTAAATTTTCATGGGTGTTTTATTAACCCATGGGTAATGGGTAACCGTTATAGGGCTGTTTTTGGGCCCATGGTTTTTTTCGGTACCCATTGTTTTGTAAAACCGCCTCTTCGGGCTACCCATAGGTTTATGGGACGGTTTTGTTTTTTGCCATTGTTTTTATACCCACGGTTTTGTATCAAACTGCTTAAAAAGTTGTCTATTAATATGGTCTTATGCATATATGATAGATAGACAAGCAAATGTATTGCAGATGTGTTTTGAATTCGGGTGTGAATTCAGTAGAGTTTGTTGAGCATAACTCCAAACGGGTCTGGGTATTGTATTGAGAGAGTGGAGGTTTGTAATAAAATTTGAGCAAGTGATTCTTGGTGGACGTAGCCCAAATTGGGTGACCCACGTTAAATCTTGTCTCTCTATGTTGTGTTATTTATTCTACACTTTTATTTGAGATCTGTAATATTTTCTACATATTATTTTCTACTGTTGGGATTCTGTGATGGATTATTCTACATATTTTATCTCTTATTTCCTAACAAAATCCGCCACATGTACCACAACTTCCATCTAAACAATCCTAACTATAAAAAAATTGTCCAATTTTTTTTCACAAAATATCGTAGGAATGAAATCCCTGGAAGATATTGCTAGAACTTGAACACCATATTTCGATAACATAGTTTTAGAATGCAAAATAGAATGAATACATAAAAATTTAGCATAAAGCATAGAAAATTCAACATGTTTCCTCCAACAACAAGTGGTGTGAGCGTGGTTGATTTTCACATAGAATGGTTTTAACATTTCAAAAAAACGTTGACTAATTTTAATTTCCAGATGCTCTTGTTCCAACTTACGAAAAAATTGAGTTTGAGTCATATCTAAGAAATGCTTTGGATGTGGTTCATGATTAATAGAACTAACTCTCTATTTTACAATATTTCTTGTATTAGGTGAAACTCTAGTGTTATCATGCCAAAATTGAATAACAACTTCTCTTATAGCATCAGTATTATATTTTTCCTGACGCAGTGCTCTAGTAGAAAATGCCCAAAAATTGATGTTATTGAGTGACTGAAGGATATTACGTCTTTCAATTGCTTTCATTAGAGTTTTTTGATTAACTTAGAAAATTTGACTTGTTTTCTTAATCAAACATTGTTTTTTAATTGATTCGCTTACAACACTAGTAGCAAGTACATGACGCACAATATTACTCTCCCTAGTCCGTCTCTTGACACCAACAATGTGATATGCATCATGAAGGTTTTCAATAATTGTAGAGGTTTGACCACGTATATTAGATGTTGTCAATCCTAAGGTATTTAATGTAGGTCTCATTTTATTCAATTTCATCAAACTAACCAACAACTGACATCTTTGGGAATCATTTAAAATTTCAATATGATTATCCCAAATTTCAATGGATTTTGTTCTGATTTACTGTTTAGAAAGTTTGTCACACATTTGTTTCAAAATGTTTTCATCAATTTGAATAAATAATTAGGTTTCTTATGAAAAATCCTAGGAGGTGTTTTTGAAAAATTTGTCTTGTCTACAGTTTCAACCTGAATTTCTTTATTCACATTTTCATTGTCTCCTTCAATTTCAACATTTGTTACATCACGAGTATTTAATTCTTCTTCAACATTGATAGTAAAAACATCTTCATCATAGGTATTTAATTCAACTTCAACATTGACAATAAAAACATTACCTGGTTCTTCATTTCTTACAATAGTAGGGGTTGAAGATGAAATTCTTCTTGATTCACGAAGATTCTGCATTCACTCAGCATTTTGAAAAAAAAAATCCTCTAATTCATTTGGTGTATTTTTACTTAATGAATTCCTTTTTTGACTTTGTTTCTTATCTCCCATGATGTTTTACTTCCAGTGATAAAAAAACATATAGAAAACGATAAAATTTCATAGTAATTCATACGATAAAGTGAAACAGTAAAAATCACATGGTAATTTAAACATTGGGATGCATATAAATATGATTTATGAACCATGATCATGTCTTATAAACCACACTCACAGTTTATAAAGCGCAATCGGGGTTCTATCTATATCATCAAATCTGACCCTAAGGCTCAGGAAATCATTGTTTTTCCCCAACCATAGCTATGGAAGGTCATTATGAAATGTAAAGGCTCAAAACAATTCAAATTTTCTCTTCCACAGACTTGAACCATGCTAAAATACTGAATTTTTTTCACAAAAATGGTGCCATCACGTAGTGGAGACTATTAGCTTCATAGAAATATTGATTTTAAAGTGAATAGAATAAGATGAATATCATTTTATAATTTTTTACTAACAATAGGATTTTAAGACATTTTTTCCCATGAATGTTCATCTCTACGTTTAATACTGAAACTTTTGTTTCACTTATCCAAATGTGATAAAACTTATACCATCCGAAGCATGGAGAAATTCTATACACATTAAAATATATATTTGATTTCGATATTTTTTGATATAGTTATGGCGGGAAAATGGAAAGTGCTACGTTTTCTAAATATTTTCAGACCACTTTGATGGAAAAATTCATTAAATAAATATATTGCTTGAAAAAATACAAAATAAAATTCATCACAAGATAAATAACTAAATCTAACTTTTTACAAAAGGAAAAAAAAAACAAGATCTGGTCATCCAAATCATGGGCAAACGGACTACAATCTTATAGGTTTTTTCAAAAGAAAAAACCAAGTTATATAATTTTAGGTATTTAATATAGCTAAACTTGTCCGTTTTTTTTAAAATTAGTATTTTAGAAACTAGATTCTGAATGCTACGATTCGCATTTATAAAAAAAATTCTAATTTTGAGTGCACATACTCCTAATAATCCTTACAAGTTGAGATTTCACTGTTTTTGTAATATGACATCCACTTATGGCCCTGTTTTTGTCCACCAGCTTGGTGCACTTACCCCAAAGTAGAAATTATAGAGAAGATCACCCATGATGACATAATGAGAGATAATTTTGAGAAATGCTTGTTTTCCATTCCGAGTAAAATCTAGAGGCAAGATAGAAAGGGAAACATAATCAACAAACTACTTAGACCAAAGGTCATGTGGGTCAGTTTTAATGGTTGTTACAATGTTTATGTCTTGAAATAAATAAGATGGTGATTGCAACCTTTGTACCCTGACAAATATTTTTGAGTAGAAGGGTGAAGAAGGGATTTGAGAATTAAGACATGCCATGGTATCCATAAATTTATTAGTGGAACGTGGGGTGGTTTGAAGTTCATAACGGTTAAAGAGAGTCAAAATTATGTCATTACGACACTATTATATACAATTAACCTTGTTCATAACCAGTTGACAATTTCCAAATATATTAATTGATTTAAAATCTAAGGTTATGGTTGTTTTAAGACCTAACACGAGTGCTTCATATTTGGTGATATTGTTGTTACAATCAAAATCGATTTTGAAAGATAATGGCATAGGATCACCGTCAAGAGGGATCAAAATAAATATGACACCACTGCCACGTTGACATTTAGAACCATCAAATAATAAGGTCATCTAGTAAATAGTATCATCTAAAGAGAGGTTAGCGATTGATTCATCAGTGAAATCAAAGTTAGATGATTGATTTCTGGAGAGACGTGCGTCTACGAGTTGGTCTACAATTTTTTTTCCTTTTACATATTTTTGAATGATAAATTCGAGATCTAGATCTTAAAGAAGCATGAGCTAATGTGCAATACATTGATTTTGGTAGGGCTTAGCGTAAATGTAATATAAGGGGTCAGTATTGGTGAAAAAAAGGTTTTGTGGTTGAGTAGGTAATGGCAAAGCCTAGTGGTGAAAAAAACTAAGGCTAATGGAGTTTTTCGGCATGAGTATATATAGTTTTGTAGTTTTAAAGCATATGACTTATATTATAAACCACTTGCTCCCTATGTTGCTCATCATGATGAGCGAGCATGGCACCCAGGGAATGATGAGCAGAAAAAACGTAAACGTAAAATGGTTTGTCATCCTTAGGTGGAATGAGAACAAGTTGCTGGAGGAAGTATTGTTTTAAGGCGTAACAGGATTTGTGGCATTCATCATCCTATTTGAAGGAAACATCCTTTTTGAGGAGATGATGAAATAGATGGTAGTGGTCGAAAAGCTGTGAAATTAAATGATGAATAGATTACAACCTGCCTTGGAAACTATGAATTTGAGGAAGGTTAGTAGGTGGAGGAATTTCAAGAATATCCTTGATTTTAGTGGGATTAAATTCAATGTCACACAAAGAAACAATAAAACCAAGGAGCTTTGCATAGAGAACAACTAAGACGCACTTCTTAGGGTAAAGGAAAACACAATACTTGATGAGACGGTCGAAGATGACATTAATGAATATAAGGTGTTTGGCTTGATGTTTGGATTTGGAAAGAAGATCATCAAAGTAATCTTCCATTATATGATGCATTAAGTCATAGCCAGTTGATATGTAGCACCAGCATTTCTAAGGCCAAAGGGCATGACATGATAAAAGAAGGTCCCATAAGGAGGTGTTGTGTTGATCTTGTAGGGTAAGTAATAGTTGGCTATAACCGAAGAAACCATCTATGAGTGATAGCATATCATGGCCATTGGTGAGATCAACTAGTTGGTCAATACTAGGTAAAGGAAAGTCATCTTTGGCACAAGCTAAGTTAAGATCGCAAAAATCCATGCAAATACAGAGTCCCCCTATTACTTTTGTGATAGGAACGATGTTAGAGATCCATTAGGGATAATCAATGGGTAGGATGAAGGAAAATGAAAGGAGGTGTTGGAGTTCTTATTTGACAAAAAGGGCAATTCAAGGATGTATTTTCTAAATTTTTTGCTTCATGGGTTTGGCCTCAGGAATAGTTATGATATTGTGGACCAAATTTTTTGGGTCAATACCAGGAATATCATTGTAGGACCAAGAAAAAACGTTGTTATGATCCCAGAGAAAAGAAGTAAAAGCTTCCTATTTAGCAGCATCTAAAGATTAGCCTATTTTTACAATGTGTGGGTCATTTTGAGTGTGAATGCTAATTTTCATGGTTGATTCATTCAACACGGTTTGTGTCTCATAAGGTAATGAGTAGTGAATATAAGAATTTTCCACAAAAAGGGAGGTGAGAATAAACTCATTGTCCTAAAATTGAACGACATTAATAGAAGGTGTATCATCATGGATCATGTCAGGATATAGGAAGGGAAGAGAAGTGGGAGCCTCACCATCTCATTGATAAGTTAGAGGTCGAAGGAAATGGCATTCATGAAAAAAATTTAAGAAGAATGGATTATGGATCAATAGACTCTTTAGCTGAAGGTGGTGAAGTTGGTGAATGGGGTGGAGAAGGTTTATCATCCTCGATGAGTTCGACTCAGGCCTTATTGGGAGATGGTTCGACAAAACCAATACCACTGTGGTCTTTATGCTTACGAGTGGTGCATGGGATGAAAATATAGTGAGATTGTTCATAGAAACCAAAACTGAAGGCCTTCTAAGCACAACGATCGAGGAAGGTGTGGGTGAAGTGGTGATTGGTTAGAGATTGAAGGTCAAATGAAAATGGTCGAGTTTGGGAAGGTGGCTCAGACAAATAGGTAGAGGAATCAAGTCCTCGATATGTTAAGTTGGTGCGAAGGTGTGGATGATTGTAAAGGAAAACCTCACCTATGTGGTGATCATAGTAGGGATGTTAGTGAAGTTTACCATACTCTTGAGGAGTAAGGAATGTGTCAATATTATAAATTTGGTACTTCCCCAGAGTGAGGTGTTGAAAAAAACCTTTTAAGAGATCAGTAGTTGGTATGTGGGTAGTGGGAATGGATGAAAAATAGGACAGATGGGAAGAAGAAGCATTGGTTGGTTGAGCAGCAGATGTGTTGGTTGATGGGTTAGTTGCAGAAGTTGTGGCAACAATAGGAATAGAGGATTTAGTTGTGGAAGAGGTAGTGGCAACATTAGTGGATGGGGCTTTGAGTGAAGGGGAAGTGGTAGCAGTGGTATATTTATTAATTGGTATAAGGACATCATTGGGTCGATACAACATGTTATAGGTATTAAATAGTGAAGGGTTGGCGGGGATGGTATATTTTTTTCCTTCATATTCAAATTTTAAACAACAGCGTAAGGTTGAAGGAACACAACCCATGGCATGGATCTAAGGTCGGACAAGCAGCATGTTATATTGGAATTTTGTCTCTACGAAAAAATAATTCAAGAATGGTACTGGGGCCCAAACAAATGTGGAGAATGATGGTGCTAAGGATGGATATCATGGCATCATTGAATTAACGTAACATAACTAGGTTATTATACACATAATTTGTAGGGATGCACATTTGATTATACATGTGAGAAGAAATGATTTTGATACTGGCACTGCTATTGATCATAATGTGTCGAACGCGTATATTATTAATGTAGATGGAAATGAATAGGATGGTATCAAGATCATCTTATTGGAGAGGTACAATCTCGTCGTCATTGAAACTGGGAGTGACTACTTGATGAGTGGTAGTGGGTCTAGAGGAAAGGGGCTGAAGTGGTGAGAGAGGAAACATGGTGATGAGTGATAATGGATGCCATAAGAGTAGGGTAATTATGTAAAACCTCAATAGATTGCAGAACTTCAATGAGGGTATATCGATTAGATTCATAGGTCTGGACAAGGTCGTAATAGACATTTTTAGAGGAAATTGGTGTAATTATTCAAGCATTGTACGATGCGAAACCATGTCATAAATAGGGTATGTGGGTCCATGGAATGTGATTTTTTATACAAGTGCTAATGAGATATTGGGTAAATGTGTTATGGATGGGATGGTTGTTTTCTCCTTTCCTTTTTTGTTCTGGGCTCGAGTGGTAATGTTAACCATATTAATATTTGGTAAAGGAGCAAGTGAGTTGAGAATAGGTGTAACGAGAGGATGGGTAAAAATATAGTGAGGGTACATACTGGTTTTGTGAAAATAATGCAATGCATTGGTATTTTGGCGGAGGTTTAGATATCTCTCTTATACAGAACATATTGATCTCAAATGTTTGAGGAGGATAAAAGGGTTCTAGAGGGGAAGTTAAAGGTCATTGAATAGGTAAGGTATGAGGAGGTTTGGTGATGATGGAGGTGGAATAGAGTCCTCATATAAAAGATCATCATCATCAAAATTTTCTTTGGGGGGACATAGTTGGAGAAGAACAGTATTAAGAGCCTTACATTTTTCAACATCATGCCCTGACACATGATGGTAAGATTGAATTTTTGTATCGTCAAACCTCTCTTGTTTAGCTTTGAGTGGGTCATATGGTCTAAGTGGTGGAAATGTGATGAAAAGGTTTCCAAAAGGTTAGCTAAGATGTTGGCATAAGACCTTGCTAATGGATCACAATGTGAAGTAAGTGTGAGTATAGATGGAAGTGTCAGTGATTTTGGTGGGAGAGGCACCACAGGAGGTAGAATTGGAGGTGTATCCAATTTGACCACCCAGTTTGTAGGCAGTATGGTTTTAGGTTTGGATTGCATGTTCTTGGGTAAAGATGTAGAAGATGAGCTACCGGTTGAAGGTGGTGTAGGTTTAACTACCTCTTTGGAGGGTAGTGGGTTTTTGGAATTTTGTTGCACCTTCTTGGGTAAATGTGAAGATGGAATGCATGATGTAGAAGGAAATGTAGATGGCAGAAGAGGATGGGTTAGCCAAGGTGATAATGGTGGTGCAGTGAAGGATTTGGGAAGAGGAAAGGTGAAAGGCACTGGTTGAAGAGAAGGAAATATCATAGGTAATGTTGATGATACTGGAAGTGGGGTAGGTATAGGTGGTAGAAAGGATGCAAGTGATGGAGAAGGCATAAGCTGTGTAGGTAATTTGGGTGTAACAAAGGATCGGGACAAGGAAATGAGTTTCTGTGATTTTGGTTTATCTTGGGTAGGAGGTTGTGTTACCAATGTTGATTGGTGGGGCCTTAGGATAGATGGAAGTGGTGAAGGTTAGAGGGGTAGTGTGTGAAGATGAAGTATGTGGTATAAGAGGTTGAATATTCATCTTAGGTGGGGGAATAGTCTTTGCGTTGGCTTATGAGGATATGGATGAATCCAGTTTAAAAGGGGGATTGACTAGAATTGATGTCAAAATGTCTGCCAATGTGGTAATGGGTTTGGACGTGAAGGAAGATATAGATGTAGGTAAGGCTTTAGACATTGACGAAAGTTCAATCGATGGTAAAGGTTTAATCATAGGAGAGGGTGATGAATAAGAGGTCACTGTAATTGGCATGAGTGCGGCTAGTTTGGTTTTATAAAACATGTTTGGATAGATCATGGAAGTATCAATAGAAAACATTTGCATCTGAGTTGCCAAACTTAGCTAAAGGTGTCCCCAAAGCATCAAAATGTTGACATAATCCAAGTAGTAAGAAAAATGTGAAAACAACACTGTTGGAGGGGGAATGATGTTGATTTAGAAGTGATGCCTATAAATAATGTCTGTGAGATAGGGGAATTGTTGGCTTCAGAATCTGTAGAAAAAAGAGATGGGAGAAAATTAACAGGATCCTTGAAATCCAGTGGAGAATGTTGTCCAATAGGAAGTGACACTGCTAATGTATCCCCTATGGGTAGGGGAGATGACAAGTATGATGAGGTAGGTTCATATTTCATTGAAGAGGAAGGTAAGGCTGAATCTCCTGTAGGTAAGAGAGTTAATAATGTGGGATGTTCATCAATTTGAGAAGTGAATGGGGAGACAATATCGGTGGATATGGCGGAATCCACCATTGGTGAAGGGGGAGATAAGGGAGACTCCTTTATGGGTAAAGGAGTAGATGAAACAAGCCCCTATGAGAATTAAGGAGATCATGCAAGAATATACTTGATATATGGAGTGGCAGAAATTGAGCACAAAGAGGTGGTATGCTTTTGATAACAACATCAACCTCATGAATGTTACTATCATTGGTCGAAGGTTTTCTTGTTTGGCTAAATGACAAGGTGTGATCTGGGAATGGATACTTGAAGATGTGAAGGTTTTTGTTAGACGGTGCATTTGGGTTATCAAATATGATGTATTCATTATCTAATATTTCTTAGACAATATTTTTGAAAGTTATATAATTACTATCACTATGACGTTTAACACGATGATAGTTGTAGTAATCATTTTCTTTGTACCATTTGAGCATTTGATAAAAGTGGTCAAAACTAGTATGTGGTTTGATGGGTGGAAGAGTGATGACTCTAGATTTTAATTTTTTTTCTAAAATTGAAGAGTAGGGTCATCTTATTGGAGTGTCTTTTCGTTGCTCCTGCTTGAACTGGAAAGCCTGAACAGGAGAAAGGTTGGAAGAAGGTTTTGATTGGTTGGATGGGTGAGATGAGCCAACTTTCAAAACTACCGCATTGGCAGATCCTTTTGCTTTAGAGAAATTGTTCTGTGGTTTGGAAGAAGAAGAGGTATCGTTTGATTTAAATGTAGTGTTTTCATTGCATAATTATATCTTCTTTTCTTCAATTGTATCATTTGATTTCAATTTTTCAGGCCATATTGAATGCCTCATCGAAAGTGTAGAAGGTTTGAACTTGGAGAGCTTGCAAGATGTGCCTAGCACAAGCCCTTGTCAACAACTCTATTAACTTGGTTTTAGTAAGTTGAAATGCAAGCTTGTTGATTAGGCTCTACCAACAGACAACCAATCTGCGATAGATTCATCTTTGTATTGGCATGTCAAGTACAAGTCGGTCATTGTGACTTTGTTGATAGTATTGACAGAAAAGTGGTCTAGGAAAGCTTGAGCTACTTGGTTGAATGATAAAATGGAGTGCCTAGGTAGATCATGATAACGCCAAAATATGCCTCATTAATGTGCAATGAATGATCTCATTTTACTCTCCTTTTAATCAAGTTTGACTACATGTCGTGGCTTTTATTTGATCTAGTATAAGTTACGATGTTACTGTCCATATATTTTTTTTTTATTTAAAATGTCTAAAAACTCTATAATTCCTAAAAAAAGTGTGGAAATTCATTTTTTTGATTAAACAGGTCATCTTTGGTTAGATAAGCGAAGTGTGGAGCAACCAATACTTTTTTGAGGAAATTGGCTAAACTAAAACTTAGCTCTGGAACTCCATCACTTGGCTACAGAACTCTATCACTTAGCTCCCAAACTCTATCACTTAGTTCCGGAACTCCAACACTTAGCTCGGGAACTTTCATAGTTAGCTCTAGAAGGTTTCCCTTTGGTTCCGGAACTTCTCCAAAGTTCCGGAATTAATGGGAATCTTTTTATTCTGTAAAATTTTTGTTATGGAGCAATTAATGGGCCCTTCGATTAGGAAGAAACTAATAAATTGCCAATTCTTCACACTCTAGAAATTTACTTATATAATACCAACAGTTGTATGTCCAGCTAGTTTTCTAAATTTTATATCTACTTTGGGCATCATTCGATTTCACTAGAACCTATAGGTGGATAGACAACTATTTAACACTCATGATTGTAAATACATTTTTCTATGGAGATATATATATATATATATATATATATATATATATATATATAGTACTGAAGATAGATAAAAGAATATGATATAGATATACAGACATAGACACAATTAAGTTTTGTAAGAAAAAATGATTCAATAATAAGATAGCCATTTAATTTTGAGAGAATCATATTGTGTTAACTCTTGATTCGAGCTGGAGCAAGGGCCCACTCCTTCAAGAAACAAGATCCTTTATTTTATTGGTATTTATATCTTCAATCAATTTATAAAAATCTGTTATTTAGTAGCTATATAAGTACTTTTGATTCTTAAATTAAAATATGTTACATAAGTTATTTACTGCCCCTACAGGTATTTTAGTATACATTTTTAGTTTCTCAAAATAATTTTAAACAACATCTCCAAAGTGTGTTTATTTCCAATAGTGTGCTTGATTATACAAAGTGTGTTTATTCCGAGTAGTATGTTTAAATTCTGCAAATTATGTTTATTTCTAGTAGTGTGTTCGATTATGAAAGATTTATTCATTTCAATAATGTGTGGTTATTTCAGAAAGTTTCTTATAGGTTAGATTTAATAAGGCTTTGGCTAGGAAATTTTAAAGACATTTTAAAACTGCCCCCTAAAAAGAAAAATAATTAATATCTAAAATCAATTACTAGTTCACTTAGATTTATCTTGGTGCACATAACCTCAGACACATCCCTAGTTTGAATATGAAATCAACCATGAGTTGATTAAATGGAGTGAATAATGAAACCCATCAGAGATCGAAGACAAATCTTGTTAAGGAAATTAGGAATATTAGAAAGAGTAAAGCATCAACATGAGCGATCAGGTAACACCTATGTTTAAAATACCACAAGTGTTGTTGCATGTATTCTTTGCTATTAAATAGGTTGAATCTAGGAAATTCCCAATACGTATCGTATGGACGAATTGGAATGGACGGGTGAATCGGGTCATTGCAAATATCATCATACAACAGAGAATTACACGAGCCGGAGACCAAAGGATTTTTTTGCTATGCATATCTTCCCTAAAATTCCATAAAATTGTGCCATGATTAAGGGATTATTGAGACCTTTCTGATGGTATGCTAAACTTCAGAATTAGAGTTCTTATGTAAATTCTATCACCGGGAAAAGTTAAGGTCGTAAATGGATCAACCTTGGTCAACATGTCAACAAGTGGACCAATGGAAAGGTGACACGTGGCAGTTGGCGACAAGAAAAAATAGATGGTATTGTAATGTTTTAAAATAAGTTTCATGGTATAGAGCTCGTCATTAGTTTTTTGATGTATTCTGAATGGACCAAATCTAAGTCCATATATGAAAGATATGCATAGTCAAAGTTGTGGTCAAATGACGACGTGGCACACTCTGATGTGGACAAATGATATATTATGGCCGTGAAACTTGGTAGGTTTGTAGTGGATTTTTATTTAAAATAATACAAACAATAATTTTTTTAATCCATTCCATGTGAATAAGTCTAAATCTCATGGATAAAGAGGATTTTGTAGCCAAAAAGGTATTTAAAGCCTTATCATATCCCCTTCCCACCAAGTGTGGGATTAATGGCTAAATTGGGTGCCTAAACCTATGGAAGGAGGATTTGAACCCTTGACCTATGCCAAAGTACTTATGAGCCTTACCAACCCTCCACTTTTTAGCAAGTGATAGAATATGAGATCAATTCTATTTAAAGGGACTTTTTGGTAGGTTTATGGATGGACAACAAAGGACCAGTTTGTAGAGATCACCATTTTTGAGGCATTTACACTCTCAATTTTGGAATGGTGTAAAAATAAAAGTTGTTAAAAATTATGATATATTTATAGAAATGTAAAAAATTTTATTGGAAGTTCTATAGTTTTTCTTGTGTAAGCAATTTTCTATCGTAATTTCACAAATCAGGCACGAGGAGTAGGTAGAGATCTACATTTTCCAATGAATTCTGGTTTGAATCAGACCATGGAGTAAAAAGGTAAGTTTTTCATAATTTCCTATGGTTTTCATAAATGTAAAGCTATTTTATGTAGGTGTTTTATATTTCAAGTTGTATATATTTTTCTAACGTAATTGCACAAGAAACTATCATTGCAAATACTGTAGGTGGCACAGATGGACTTGCGAATGTTTATGGTAAATTACAGAGTTCTAAGAGGTCTGAATCAACTCATTTGCATGTATCAAGGTATGTTAAGTAAATAGTGAAGGGATAATGTACTTCATTGGGCAATAATAGATCGATTCACTTTCTATGAATCTAGAGACATAGTCTTCAGGTGAACTCTTTTATCAAGTTCTTGTGTTGTTGATTTGATTTCAATTTTTAGAAGCTTTTGATTAGATAAAAGAATTCAAGTTAGTTTATTTAATTAATTATCAAAGAAATAAAAAAACTAGAGTAAATGGATTGAATGGAAATTTCAGTATCCATAACCCACAACAAGATCTTAGTACACTTATGAAATTTGATGCAAAGAATGATATCAGTTTGATCGTATTTTTTACCAATCAATTGTGAATTACAAAATAGATTCTGTACCCTAGATTCAGTACATTCACTTAAGTTGAAAAAAATTAAGGATAATTGATTTGTTTGGAAGAATTTAGTGATTTAGGTTTCAAAAACTCCCAAAATTGGCTTAAACTCTTAATCAGTTGTGAAAATTTTAAATCTGAGAATTTTCTAAGTACTGAGAAAAATTAAGTACCATTTTCAGAACAGGTTGTGACGACTAGGCACGTCCTTCAGTATAAGCGGGTATGTGATGAAAGTATGATGTGGGTGGCATCCCAGTATATGGTGGTGTTGAGTATGAAAATTGTGAGTGAGGAATAGATGCAGGTGGAAAGTATTATGAATAAGCGATAGATGAGATAGAGGGTTATTGGTGATAAGTGTAGGTAGGTAGAGTGGATGTAACGACTCTCGTAGTAATTGGTAGAAGAGACTGCGGGATGGAGAGGACAATTTTTTAGAAGGGAGTATGGGTTTCTGACACCATGGGTGGCTTAGATGCAATAGGTATATGAGAGGTGGTGGGTGTGGATAGACCTACACTTAAGGTAGTGTATAAAGGAATGGTTGGCATCACAGGATCAATTGACATCAAAGGCATGACAAATGGCATAGGTACAATAGATATTGATGATGAAGGGTTAAATTGGGACAACACAGGTGGTATGGTCGAAGAGGGTAAGGCTAAGCTAGTAGTAGCTGATGCAAAAGTGGGTATGAGGGTAGGAGGAATGGATACAAGTATTTATTATAAAAGTTATTATGATGAATCCTAAGTGGATGAATGGGATAAATAATATTGTAAAGAAAATGGGTTTTGATCAACGAGTCTTGTAAAATACCTCATCACCGATATTGATGATGATAGGCTTATTGAGATCTATAGGTGATAGAATGGAAGGAGAAAATGGGCTAGGTGGGAGTGGCTGAAGGATAGCGTGGAACAGGGGGCGTTGGCTTAGATACAAGTCAAGACAATGTGATTTATAGTAGACTTAGTAATATGATCTCTGCGGATGACATAGAATCACAAAATAAATGGAGAAAATAGTTTTAGAAGGTATAAACTGGTCGTTTTTTAATTGAAAAATTAAAATGTAGCAACTTATAGTGATTGGATAACTAGTGTCGGTGATAGAGAGTAACCAATGACGGTAAGAGGACTGATACCAGTTACTGTGGAAAATCAAAAGATTTGTAAATCTATTAATAAATGATAAAAATGAAGAAAATATAGATATTGATAGTGATTTAAAAGACATAGAGATATGGTGAGGTAACTGAGGAAACCCTAAAAAGCACAAAAATTTGATGAATGCTACTTTGGTAAAAATGATCAAAACAACAAGAAACTGACAATGGTTAGTAAACTAATGATGGTTAGATGAGTAAACCCATGACATTCATTGGACCAACGTTGGTCACTATGAAATTTGTGAAAATATGGAAAAAAGTGAATTTAGTGATTTAGATCAAATAAAAGACCAACCCAGAAACCTGAGTATGGAAATAAGTGACCCTAACACACTCAGAAAGAGTAAAAATATGCCAACTATTATTATAGAGTTATAAAATGAGTGAATAATGGAGAAAAAAAACTCAAACATCAAAACATAAAATAAAGAAAAAACTTAGGAAACACGAAATACTAAGTGGTAGATTTTATTTTCCGACTTATGCCATTTAGGACTGACTTGTGAATAGATTAGAGTTTTTGGTTTGATAAAAGGTTCCCTACAAAAATCCAACAAGTAAGGATAGTTTTAGGTAAGTTTTGTCTTGGGAGATCCTGTCTCTGAGATAATGACTGGACAAAGAAACGAGTTTGAAGCCGACTGTCATTCCTCTGATTGTGTGATCACTGACAACTTCTTCTAGATACAATGTTGTTGAAGAAAATGAATACTTTATTTTTAGTAGTTTGGTGTAGAAAAGAAAGTGTGAACTACAATTCAATTTGTCAACCATCAGCTGGACATGACTTCCATTATATAGGTTGCCCACAATTTTAAATGATCTACAGATACAACACTCAGAAATGATATGCAAATATTTTATACACAAATCCACAATGACATTCGATGAGAGAAATGATGAATAGGAAAGAGTTTGTCTTTCACTAATGCAATACAAAAATAAAAAGAATGGTTCTTTTTAGTCCAAAAGATGAGTGTCAAATGAGACCAAGTAGAAGAGAGAGAAGGTTCCAAAGGATAAAACTTTAATGTGAATTCTTTCAAAACGAAATAGACACACAATATTTCACCTAGGGACGAACAATGTAAAATAACTTCTGAAGGGTCCCATTGAGTGCATGCCAACAATGTTTCAATGAATAAGTTGTGTGATAAAACAAATAACTTAAAAGGTCAAGGAGGAATACCTATGATTACATAGGTCGAAGGTTGAATGCACACGTTACTAACATTTATCCCAGATGATTGTAGAAAAATTATTATTTGTATCGGAAGGAATACCTGTAGATTACAAAGAAATACCACCAAATGATATTAAATAGCAAGAGTCAGAGGACTTCATAGCAAGGCTAGATCCGAGAAACATGATGCTTCCTTGATTTTCTATTAATCCTATGTTTTTATCAAATAAATGACAATAAATACGAGAAATAAAGGTCTTATTGTCAACACTTTGATTTACGTATCTAAAAAAATTATCAACAAACTAGATTAAGAATAGTATGGAAATCGAAACTAATCTAGTATCGGGAAAGGTATGTTTTTGGTCGCAACAGTTCTTAGGGGTGTTAGGTAAGGTCACAAAGTTATCTGATAAGGTTTTGGTGGATTTTAGGTTATGTTAGGGTTAATTTGGTGAAGGTTTGCAGAAAACAAAGTGATCGATATCAGTCTGATTACTGATGTTGGTAGAGAGGGGAGACCGACAATGGTTAAGGTGACCAACATCGGTAGGGGTAATTTTATATTAAATTATTAAAGATAGGTTTTTAGGTTGTTTGTGATTGCAAAGAGAGTGAGGGTAGTATGGTTTGGGTTGTAATATTGTTGAGAAGACTCAGGGATACTAAAAGGGAGGTTTAAATGTTGAAAAGGATTGGGGTGGTTGAAAAGTGGGTTGGCGAGAGGAAGTTGATGACAAAAAACATAGTAAAATAAACTACTTAAATAAACCAAAGATCTACTAAAGAAATAGGTAAAATTATTAGGATCACAATACCTACATGATGTCCTACATATTTTGGGAAGTGGAGGAGGATAACAGTTGATACGTGAATAAATTTTGTGCTCATTGCCATGGTAATACTCCCGGAGTGTTCCTATGAATATTCCAATGCTCTGGGAGTGAAAATGTCTTCTTGTCTTGCATTGTGGTTGTGTGTGTTCATTGTGTTAATGCAGGAGGGCTTGAAGATTCACGCTTCAATACAATTAGGATCCAATAACTGAATGACCAACCTATGTAAAGATTTCTGAAAGTGCATATAAGGTAACCGATGGCAGTTAGGTGATCAGCATCGGTTGAGGAATAACTGGTGTCAATTAAGGTGGGAAAATATAGGTTTACCAAAAATAGGTAGATCTTTACTATATTTGGTATGATTTTGATTGAGTCAACTTATGGAAGTTGAGTTCACATGAGAGAAGGTAGGAAGGTCATTAAATAAGTCTAATAAGGCTTAGGAAGAAGTCTTGTTAGTGCATAATCACAACACCCCTGAGTGTCTACAACTAGATGACTTGATACTCTCAGTGTGATTGCACAACATGGAGCATCTCTTAAGGTGTGGGACCTTGCAAGTTGAGAGAGCTCTCCAGATTAAGGATTGGTTCTTATCCCTCTATTTAGGTGTACAAAAACAAATTATAAAGGATATATTCTAATTCTACTCTATATCTACCAAGGATACAAGGGTTGAGAGAGATGCAATAAAATAAAACTAAGCTAATGAAGGTGATACACCAAAGGAATGTTAGACACTCATTTTACAATTTTAACACAAACCACAGAGAATGTAATACAAATACAACATGCATATGATGACCAAATTGTAATAAGATATCAGAGAGACAACAACGAATACATGAGAGGGACGAGAAACATCCATAGACATATATATTATTACAAAGGAATTGATACAGTATACTTGAAGTAGCCAAGAGACAAAAATTGCATTACAACCTACATGGGAGAGGTTAGAAAAGCTCCACAAATTCTTTCTGTAAACAAAAGAAGAAGGGAAGGTGTAAAATAGAAACATCCAACTCTTTACAATGAGCCATCGACCCTGCCTTTATAGATTTAGCACAAAGAGAAGAAGGAGAAAGAGGCAGGTAAAATTATTTTGAGGCTCATCTGACCCGCCATCAATAACTCCTACAAATCTACCCCAGAATATTTCATGTCTGCATTGATTACATTTTTGGTGCCGTTGAAGGAGGGGGAACGAGTGATGGAGTAGATCAAATCCAATCTGGTTGTTTTGAGGGTAAATTAGATCCTGTATTAATGGCCTGAAGAAATGTTCTTCCATTTCTACCCATGTAACCTCATCCAAAATTAAAGTTTCAGATCTCCATGGCATAGATGAGGCCGACAGTCTTTCCAATGGTGCCATATTTGTTCATATTTCAGAGCATTAGAGTCAAAAGATATATTCAATTAAAAATTTGGATCAAGTCTCGTACAAAAAATGGCGGGAACCATTTACTACCAATGGGTCCACGGGCCTGAAATTCACTTTTCCCTCATTTTGGCACAAAAATGGACAAAATGGAGGGTTACCCCATGTCTAGGGGCTGCATTTGTATTTTGCTTTTGGCAGTTATGTCGGGCTGACACTTCGGCTTCTTCCATGGCTTGCTTAGATCTCTTTATGTTTTTGGCTAAAAAATCTTTTCAAGGTCCATCGGCCTGGGTCATATAACTTGACCGGGGACACGCAGAGGTCTCCTTGGCACTTGTTTGGAAACCTTCCCTTTATTTTTCTACTTGAATTAGCACCATACTGACACTTCGCACCATCCGCTGGCAATTATCTCAATGCTTTGACTATTCAACCTGACTCTGTCCCTTTGACTCGAAACCATGGGCACGTGGAGGGATCCACCCTGACTTGGGGAACCCACTCAGGATTTTTGTTTTGAAGGAGCATTGTCTCGAACTGACATGTGGAGGACTCCTTCCATGGCTCTTGGACTTTTTTCAACTTTATGCTTCTTGACTTAGTCCTTTTGTGGAGAGGGGCCATGAACATCATGGCTAGTTAGTGCTCGTTCAGGCATACCTAGTTATTTTTGGGCCCGCTCTGTCCTAGATTTATCAACTTAAATACGTGTCTGGTTGAGCATGTGGAAGCCTTACACTCATTTGGGTCTCCACTTTAGGAATTACCTTTAGTAATGCGCACAAGCTAACACACGTGGCAGATTCCGCCTAGCAACTTTTATAGTTAATCAATCTTAGGCACAGCCTTGTCTATTTTTTTTTTACTTTTAGCTATTAATTCTACTCCTCTTTGGGCCTGGGACAAATGTGGGCTTGACGCTTGTTCGAGCCTACCACCTTGGATTCCTATCTTTGGAGGTGCGTTAAGCTGTGGAAACTTTCTGCTTGCTTCCAATATCTCCTCCATGGCCGAGTCAATCCTTTTTCAAGAATTCTGACACGTGGATTTTCTGCGCCTGACGACTTCGAGCTTTCAATTTTTGATTTTAGCCCTTGAGATGCACTAATGAGTTTTTTTGACACTGTCTTCTCCTTCCTCGACCTTACTTATTCCAATTTCTTGGCCCACCTATAATCTGTATATCACTTGCAGAGCTTAAAGACTTCAAGTTTTTCTACGATAGAGACATTTCTTTGAGCTCTAGTCTTCTTTGACACGGGGTCATGCAATCTTTCACAGGCCTTGACTCCTCCATTGTAGAGTCCCGTCTACATTGCTATGATTGTAGGATTTGAATGTGAATTCTCTGGCTTCTTCTTGTGTGGGGAATAATGGCTTAAATCATATTTCTACCAGAGGGTAAAATATGGATAACAGTTTTTCTTGGGGACACATATAGTTTCATAGCAATTTGGTGACTCAAGGGGACATGTTCCTGAGAGAGTTCATAGACCATCCAACAAATTCCTTGTATCCATCAAGTAAGAAAGGTGTCCATTCTTTCTTTGGTAAGATCAATTTCATAAGAAGATTCATCCCCAATTTTGTAGAACTTACTATGAGCATTTATCACATGATGTAAGGGAGGCAAAATTTTGGTTGGTCCTCTGAAAGGAAGAAATCACTTGAGTACATTAAACAGGCTATTGCAAAGATTCCAACCTTGGTGTTCCCTGACTTCAAAGATTTCATTATCTATTGTTATGCCACTAAAAATACCCTAGCTACTGGTTTAGCCTAGAAGAATGTTAAAGATCATGAGCTCCCAATTGCATTCATGATTTATGTCTTGAAAACTCATGAGTTGAAGTACACCATGATGGAGAAACATGCTTTTGCAATTGTTAAAGATGTCAAGAAGTTTAGGTTTTAGATCCTTAGTTCTCATTTTGTGGTGTTGGTGCCTGATACAACAATCAAATCCATTCTTACTCGGCAAGAATTTGGAACCAAGAGAGAACTAAGTCCCCTTCTTGAAAGGTCCTTGTTCTTTCTTTCTTATCAAATCTCTTCTTGATCAATGCTTGATCCTTTTCTATGCTCTGCAATGTGTTGGTGCTCATTTTGATCTTGTACCATTTTCCCTAATTTTCCTTTGATCTACATATTATGAAATGTTTAATCTCTCGGTGTGGATGTTTTGAAGCTTTTAGCTCCATTTGAGTGCCTTGAATTGTTTACAGAATCCATTGTCATGCCCCTTTTTGAAGAAATCTCAAAGTTTTCCCTTTTTTTGCCCTAATTCCTTCAAAATCCACAGGCTCTGCCATTGTTTCCTATTTTTCCTTGATAGTGGAACCTCAAGAATGATAAATTTATATTTGTATGCCTTTAAAAATCCAAATCCATGGTCGAAAGATGCTTGGAACCATGATTCACTGTGTTTTGTCTCAAAAAAATTCATCCTTAGTGAAAAATAAGATTCTGGGCATGAAAAATTTCTTAACCTCTGTCAAGTGAAATTTGTTACTTAGTGAAAAATCAGATTTTGGGCAAGAAAAATTTCTTAACCTCTGTCAAGTGAAATTTGTTACTAATCTTTGCAAACTTGGAAGGAAGGAGATATTTCTTTGCTAGGGATCCTGCTAGGACATTATTTCAAGAGCTAGGAAAAAAAAAGTCAGAAGGAAGAAAAACCAGCAGTCAAGAAAAGGGGTCTTCATTGATTAAAGTGATTGGCCTATCATTAAATATTTCCATTCAAGTGCTTCTTAATTAGGTAGCCTCTTTGTGGAATTGAATTATCTAACTGGAGAAGGGCCTTTATTTTAATTTGACAAGTTTTCTTCTCATTCTGTCCCTGTCGTTTCAAATGTTGATAGGGTTTTCCAAGAAATGAGGCCTTTAGGGGTTATCCATTTTGAAATTTATATTGTTGTGTTTTAAAAACCTTCTTCCCCTTTTCAATTTATTTCTCCTCCAGCATCACCTCCTCAAAATAACATGGCCTAACCCACACCCAGACCTCCATTTGTTGTATACACCTTTGGCCCTATAAATTTTATAGGGATGGCTAGTTAACCAAATGCAGTTCCCCAGGATGCGAGAAATAGATTACGAAAGTTCCAAGGAAACAATGCTATAAATGGTGATCAACATTTAAATATTTTTATCAATATGATGGGATACTCTGAGATTGAATATGAAGATGTATATATCAAACTGTTTATCCATAGTCTAGAAGAGGATGCAAGGGACTGGTATAAAACTTTTCCAGATAATTCCATTGATTCTTAGACGGAGATGAAAAATGCATTTAGATTGTAGTACGGTGATAGAACTGACCCTAGGTTTCTTCTATCAGAATTTTAAAACATCGAGAAGAATCCTAACGAGTCAGTACATGAGTTCAACACAAGGTTTAACAAGACCATGAGGACATTTCTTTTGAGCTTAAGGCCATGTGATGAATCATGTTTGATCAAATATTCAGATGCATTTGATAAAAAATCTTCTTACTATTTGAGGGACAAAAACCCTAGTAATTTGAGGTAGGATTTCACCATGGCTCTACAAATTGAGAACAAAAATCAAGGCAATTGGAAAGCCTCCAAAAAGGGAGGGTGTAAAACTAATTAACCTGAAAAAGCCTCAAATGAGTAAGGCTGCTGATTTAGAGGAAGTTGTGAAAAATTTGGCAGGGTATGTCAAAGAAATATCATCCGAATTAGCCCAGGAAGTAAAAGGAATTGGGTAGAGTTCAAAAGGTTAGCACAAGTAACAAGGCTAAGACAGGTTTACAAATCATCATAGAAATAATCAGAGATATGATGACAGAGGAAAGGGACCTATTGGATTTGGAAATAAACAATCCCAGGCTAGGGAAAATAGAATGGTACCCGATCCTCGGGCTCCCAAAGTTGCTGTTGTGGAGGAGACAAATGTCATTGATTGGTGTGCCAAATTTTTCATGTCCCATGCTCTATGTGAGGAAGATCAACAAGAGGAAGAAGATGATGATGATGATAATGATGATGATGTTTGCATGATGGGTTGCTCCACGAGCTCACAATAATGGGAAACTTCAACTAAGGTAATAAGTGCTAGAAATGCTACTAATTTTTGGGATTGCATCAACCAGGTACCTATTCTTCCTCCCTATCATACTTTAGAAGTAGATACTGTATAAGCTTTTGAATTTCCCAATAATGAATTTGAATATTTAAGAGATTTAATGATAAAGAAGTGTGATGGAGGAATCACATTTGAGGAGGACAGACAGTTGTTGATGAACGTTGTTGTTGCTCAAGAGAAGGAGTATAACACAAGAAGTAGGGTTGTTAAAGGGACAAGGCCTCAGGCCAAGGAAAAAACTATATTGCTTTCAAATATTTCTAAAGAGGCTCCTAAGAAAGATGCATCTGCCAAGGGCCTTGTTGTCCCAAACAAAACTCATAACCCTCTACATTCCCAAGATATCAAAAATCATGTGCCATCTAATGAGTGTGTCAACCTTCCTTCCAATGTTTCCTTGCCAATGTCTGTCCCTTATGATATTTCCCAACTCTTGAGTTAGCTCAAGATCCCAGTTCCAATTGTTGAGTTACTTAGGATTCATGAGAACAAGAAAAGGGACTTTGAGTATTTGGGGCTAAAGGAGGAGAAGACTACACTAGGTAGAGATATAAACATTATGGAGACTCCACCAGTCATTAAAGAGTTAGAGACACCCCCAGTGTTGGAGGAACTATGTGAACCACCTGAGGTTTATTTGGGGACATCCTTGGTGGATTCTCAACTAAATGTGGATCCATTCTTAACCACTTTGATCATTAAAGATAGATTGCTACACAACTGTATGTTTGACTCAAGGGCATCATGCAATGTATGCATATATAAGTCATGAATGAGCTAGATATCAAAGTAACAACAACATATGGGAAGTGTACTACTATGGACTTCATAGAAGTGCTAGTGGTGGGATGTGTGAAAGGTCTGGTGGTGCAACTTGCAGCTTACCCAGGTAAAAACCTAGAACTTTATGTTGCTATTGTTGATTGCCTAGCCAAGTGGGGTAGGTTGTTATCTACAAAATGGACTAGAAGTGTTGGTGGGAGTGTTCAAATGGAAATGTTCTATGTTACCATCCAAATTGAGGGAATCCTTGTCAGGTTGTATGGATAAAACAAGATGTTGCACCTTATTGAAGATCCCAACAATGCATATTATGAAGTATTGTACACAAGTGCTGATGCTGATAAATTTGTAGGATTTACTGATGGAAAAGAGCACAATATTGAAGAATGTAAGTGTCTTGGATAGGTAGGATCTCCTTGGAATTTATTGTTTGATGGAGCTTTCTCCAAGTTTGAAAATGGTGTTGGTGTTGTTCTAATCTCTTCAGGCCAGGAAGAATTTGTGTTTTCCTTTAAACTCAAGTTTGAGTGCACTAATAACATTGTTGAGTATGAGACACTTTTATTAGGTCTGAGGATTACTTAGAAATATGGTGTGAAAGACATCATTGTCAAAGGAGATTCATAATTAATTTTAAAGCAAGTCAGAAAACTTTATGCCATAAAAAATCAGTGAATGAAATAATACAAGCATGCAGTTTGGGATCTCATTGAGATGTTTGACTCAATAAATATTGTGCATCATGATAGTAAGTTCAATGATTTGGTAGAAAAACTTACAGTATTGGGATCTCAGTTTGATAATTGTATAGTATCCCCATATTGTGAATATGATGTTGAGGTGTTAACTAGGCCATCTGTACCTGACAACATTAAACACTGGCAAGTTTTTGATGATGACACTCAGGTTAAAAATTATTGCAGAACAAAGTGGAGTTTGCTGACCAAAGTATTGATTAGGATCCAATGGTGTGCGTAGCAGAGGGTAAAGAAACCTTGTTTGGCAAAGACATCATCCAACTAAAGACTAATACCATTTCTAGAGGGTTGGTTGCTCTTGAATCCAACTTTGATAATGATGAACACAGTATTAATAGATGTGTAGAAGCCTTAAGGGATGTTGAGGATCATGATCTTGGGACAAAGGATAAACCAAGGAATATTTGGTTGGGAAGCAATCTTAGCAAGGAGGAAAAATAGTTTTATGTCCAATCGCTAAAAAACTATCAAGATTGCATGGCTTAGACTTCTTCTAAAATAAAGGCATACAGAGAGGATCTATTTCAACATGATATTCCCTTGGAATCTAATGAAAAACCATTCAAGAAGAAACAGAGGCCAATCAATCCACTTCTATCTCTTAAAATGCAAGAGCAACTGAAGAAATTGAGGGATGGAAGAATTACTCATCCTACAAGGTATTTTTCTTGGGTTACAAACCTAGTACCAGGTAGAAAGAAGAATGGTGACATCAGGATGCATGTGAACTTTAGAAATATTAACAAAGCATCAATGAAGGATAATTATCCTTTACCAATCATGGAAAACATGTTGCAGTCAGTGACCAGTTCTGAGCTGCTATCTACCCTAGATGGTTTCTATTTTTATAACCAAGTTGTTGTAAAGGCACCAAAAAGAATTATGACAACCTTTACCACCCCTTAGGGGAACTTATGTATATGTCACGATTCCATTTGGTTTGATGAATGTTGGAGAAACCTTTCAAAGAGAAATAGATGTTGCTTTTGCTAGTTACATTAATGATTTTATTGTTGTTTACCAAGATGATGTAACCGTGTTTTCCAGAAAGAGAGGTGATCACTTACAGCACTTGGAAAAAATGCTGATAAGATGTAGAGAATATGGAATTTCACTCAATCCAAAGAATTGCCATTTTGGAGTGCAGAAGGTAAAAGTTGCTTGGTCACATTGTGTCAAAAGAGGGGGTAATGATTGATATAGAAAGGGTAGAGGACATCAACAAGGTCCTAATTCCAAGAAACCAAGCAAAGGAATTCAGTCCTTCTTTGGGTAGATAAACTTTATTAGAAAATTCATATAAAAATTTGTCTGAGTTGACCATTCCAATTACTAGGCATGCTAAAGAAGGACCAAGTTATCAAAGGGGAAGAGGATGCCATTCAAGCTTTTAATGGGATCAAAGAGGCAGTAAAGCATGCCCCTATTTTAGACAGCTCTAGATTATAAGAAGCCTTTCCAAATATTTTCTTTTGCTTCAAAGAACACTATTGCACCTGTCTTGCTACAAGAAGGATGATGACGGGGCTTGAGAGGCCAATTTCCTTTTTCAGCAAGGCATTGCAGGGGGATGAGCTGAAATACACTATTATGGAGAAGCAAGCATTTGCCTTGGTAAAAGCAACAAAGGTTTTCAGGCCTTACATTCTCAGCTCTAATTTTTTTTCTTATGTTCCCCACACCATGGTGAAGGAAATCTTATCAGAGATGGAGGTCTCAAGCAAAAGATGTAGATGGGTGAACAAGTTGCAAGAATATGACATGAATATCCAAACCACGAAGTTGGTAAGAGGTTTGGGATTGGCTAAGCTTATGGATGAGAGAAACTTGCAAACCTATTGAGGTAAATGAGGTAGAAGAAGAAAGGGTAGGTGTATTTGAAAAGTTGATGAGTTTTGAGTGGTACAAAGATGTGATTTTTTATCTCAGACATTTATGTTGCCCTGAGTATTTAAGTAAGAACCAGAAAAGAGATCCTTTAAGTTGGCTTCCCAGAAATCATGTCATTACTGATTATGGGTTAGCTTAGAATAACCCTAAGGGAGTTCCTCTTAATGTGCATTACTTGAAGATGAAGCCCCGAAGATAATTTCTGATCTCCATGAAGGAGTTTGTGGGGGGAATTTTGTTGGAAAAGGCATAACACACAAGATCTTGAGGGCTGGTTATTAGTGCCCAACTCTCTTCAATGGATACAACTCTTTTGGTTAGAAGATGTGAAAGTATGTCTAGCATTAATCTATGGAAGATTGAAAGCTTCAGGCTCCCTTCCTTTACATCCTGTATCAATTAAAGCCCCGTTCAAGCAATGGGGAATGGATTTCATTGGTGAGATTTCAGACCCTTCAAGTGATGGCCATAAGTGGATTCTTGTAGCCATTGATTATTACACTAAGTGGGTGGAGGAAATCCCCACCAATAGAGAAACACACCAAATTTTCATGGACTTCATGCTGAACCATATCATTTGCAGGTTTGGAGTGCCAGTTAAAATTGTTACTGATAATGCCATGAGCTTTAGAGATAAACCTTTGGTGGTAATGTACAAAGAGTATGGGATCAATTTTACATATACCTCTAACTACAATCCCCAAGGAAATGGAAAAGCTGATGTCCAGTAATAAAAACTTACTGAAGATTGTTAGAAGAACCTTGGAGCTGAAACAAAAGGAAATGGGGGTGAACAACTAAAAATTTGTTGTTTGGGCTGATCAGAATTACTATTAAAAGAGCCCACTGGAAAGAAAACCCATTTGAGTTGGGTGTATGAAACCTCATGCCCCGATGCCCCTGCATATGCAATTTTCCTCATATTAGTTCATTCAAAAACTAGAAGATCAAGAAGTTAGTCCATATGATGCTCGCATTAAGCAAATTTTTGAACTTGATGAAGAAAGGAGGGCATCTCACCAAAGACATGTAAAGTTCAGAGAAAAACTGAAGTAGTTATTCGACAGAGAAGGTCACTCCCAAGAGATTTCAATGTTGGAGATATCATGCTGCTATGGGATAGCATGTATGAAGATAAGGGAAAGCATGGAAAATTTGACGGATTATGGATGGGCCGTTACTCCATTGATATTTAGAACTGGTTAACATACACTTCTTCTTGAAAGGACTTAGATGGGGAATTACTCAAATTTCTTGTTAATGGTAGGCATTTGAAACATTTCTTGGATTGATTCCCCAGAATAAAGGTGAGCATCATTTTTATAGTGTATAACTTGTTGGTTGCTTTCTATATTTTGTGTTTTTGCTCTTTCTGGTCCTTATCGAATTGGTTTTTTTGGTTTCTTGGTTTTGTTTTTGGAGGATGGTTGTGGTTGTTCCACTATGCTAGCTTATTCTTTGAATCCATTTCCCAATGGTCTTCTCTTGGCACTTGGTCTACTAGTTGTTCTTGTGGCACTTGCAGGGAGTGCCCATCCCCGAGTCGGAGCTAATGTTGGTGCTCATTTTGATATCGCACCCTTTTTCCTTATTTTTCTTTCATCTACGTGTTATGAAACATTTTATCTCTTAGTGTGGATGTTATGAAGCTTTTACCTCCATTTGAAGTCCTTGAATTGTTTGCAAAATCCATTGTGATGCCCCCTTTTGAAGAAATCTCCAAGTTTGCCTTATTTTTGCCCTAATTCCTTCAAAATCCATAGGCTTTGCCATTTTTTGCTATTTTGCCCTAACCATGGAAGCTCGAGAATGATCAATTTATATTTGTATGCCTTTGAAAATCCAAATCCATGGTTGAAAGATGCTTGGAACCATGATTCACTTAGTTTTGTTTCAAAAAAATTCATCCTTAGTGAAAAATCAGATTCTGGGCATCAATGGAAAATTTATGTGCTTTTGACAGTTTGGCAGGCATCTTTTCCTGTCAAAATTATTCCACAGCATTTAGAGGTCATGTGGCTTCTTTTGGTTGGTTAGGGGACAACGAGAAAATGTTTGAACTTGTCACTTTTTGATTTTTTGGCATAATAGAAAATTTGGTCCCGTAGCTGGGCTTAATTCTGATTGGTTATTTTGGTACTCATGTAGCTTCTTCTAATTGGATGACGCATGTCGGGTTTGTTTTATGAACTTTTTCTTTTTGGCTACTTTGAAAAAGATTTGAACTCACCCTGTGGCCCTGCTAGGCTTTGATTAAAGAAAACTTTAAGCGGTAGGGAAAAGGTCTTTCTTTGACCCCACAAAAGGACACATGCCAAAGTTAAAATTGGAGATGCAGGCCTTCAGAAGAAATTTGGATATTTTTTCCCTTCTTGGAAAAATGGAGCAAAGATTCTAAAATGGAAGCGCGCCCCCGCCAAATCATATTCAGGCCTTATAAGGTCCTTGAAGTTGTGCCATAACGACATGTGGAGGTTTCTACTGGTTTCTTTCCTTATAATTTTTAGCAACTTCCTAAAGATCCTGAGACACGTGGTGAGCCCTCTCTCATTTAAGGTCTCTATTTTTGGGGACCATCTCAATGTGCGCCATTGAGATGCATGGTGTTTTGAAAATTCAAGAGGTGGGGAGGCGGGCCATTAGGGGTTTCGACACTAAAATTTTCCTACGTAATTTCTATTTCATTAATGTATGTATTAGGAATAGGATGTTGTTAAGTATAATTAGTAGTAGCGTCCGATAGAAGATAACAAAACTGCTGGTACAATGCCACAAATCATTTTTGTGTTATGTTTGTTGTTTTCTTTTCAGATGACATCCATTGAACTAAAATCTATTCATTATTAAATAATCATAGCACGAGGAGTTCCCAGTGCAGAATTATCATAGTGCCAGATTGGTGATGACATTTTGGTTCCGTTGTCGGGACCATTCCTCGTTGGTGGATTTTTTTGGAGAGATATTCCCACTTAGTCTAAAATCATTTGGAGGGTAACCTTGTTTTTACTGTACATAGTAGCTACCATGGTAAAGTCACTTTTTACCATGAATAGTATTTACCACAGAAACTCTACTTTTTATTATGAATAGTATTTACCACAATAACTTCACTTTTTACTGTGAATAGTGTTTACCACAGTAAAGTCAGTTTTTATCGTAATAAGTCAAGTTTTACCATAGTTTACCGTGGTCATTCCTATTTTATTGTAGAAAGGTGTAAAGTCACTTTCTATTATAGTGATTCCAATTACTTGTGCACATAAGTCTTGTTGATTGTACTTGTGGGTTGGTATTTCACTATGGTTACTTTTGAAAATGGGGAAGATTCCTGTTTTTTAGACCAATCTAATGAAGATGCTTCCTATTTCATTCAAGAGTTTAAACGATCTTGTATTTGTAATGGTCTTATAAGAAGGGAAAAATGGACTGAATTTTTTCCTACCTTTTTGGATGGTACAACCCTTAGGTCATTTGAAACACTAGGCGATAATGTGAAAAACTCATGGGATTTATTAACTGAAATTTTTCTTGAAGAATTTGGTAAACAATAGAAATATGTAGATCTCATGATCGATATCATAAAGCTATGCCAAGGAGAGAAGGAGAAGATAAGGGATTATCATGCTCATGTTCTAGAGCTAAGGATGAATCTCAATGCCCAGATCTGGAAGGAAGGGCTAGCGGATGGGTTGATGAATGGCATGGATAATCTCCTCTGTAAGCACTTGATTCTTGGGATGAAGCCAGATATTAAACAAAAAGTGAAGTATTACCACCCAGCGAACCTCGAACAAGAAAAGGAGATTGTAAGAAGGTAAGAAGAAAGCATGGAAGAAGATCTCAAAGAAATTGTTGCTAAGGTAGAGCCTACACCAACACCTTTGGTGAAGAATCCACAACCACTCTTGGTGAGAAAAAATCTTTCTCCTAGTATATCTACTGAGTATGAAGATCTACTCAGGAAGATGGGCTTGTTAACTATTAATCTTCTTCAAGGAAAATAATTTAGTTCTCAGGGAGGAGATAGAGGTCTAAGAAGAAATATTTCTAAAGTAGTAGATAATGATAAAGGAAAAGCACCTATAAATTATTTTGATGCAGTAGATAGGAGCATAAATAATGAAGCAGATGTGTTTGTAACAAAAATAAAGAAAGAAAAAGATAACCAAGATGGAAATGATCCTAAGAAGATGAAAGGAGAAACTAGTAAGAAACATAGGAGAAGAAAGTTGGGTGTGCAGGGTTTTCTGATTTCATAGAGACAAGGAAAATACACCATCTTAGAAGATCTATCCAAAAATCCTATAAATATTACATATGGTCAACTTTTGGCTATGTATTCTGAGAAGAGGCAGGAGTTGTGAGGTGGAATCAATGCTTGACAAAGGAAGGAGGTTGAGGTCCCTATTTTGGAGGAAAAGGAAGATCCCTACGCTCTACAAGCTGAGGTATTATGTAATGGTATTTCAATTCATGATGTCTTAGTTGATGGAGGTGCTGAAGTTAATGTAATGACTGAGTATATAATGAATGTGTTGGGTTTAAAAATTGATCGCCCCTCAACACTTATGTTAAGGTCATTAAATAAGGGAAAAACTAAACCAGAAGGTGTTGTTTCAAATGTGGAAATATCTATTATGGGTGTTGTATATGTGGTAGACTTTCAGGTGATGAAAAATTATACTGTTGTATACCCAATGTTGTTGGGAAGGCCATGGCTAAGGAGAGTTCATACGAGAAACTACTAGAATGAAGGGTTCATGATACTTGGACGTGAAAAAGAGGCTAAAGATAAATGTGATCCTCGGCATCATAAGGAAAAACCTATGGATTCAAGTGATAAAACTGATGATTGGACATCCTCTAATTACTCTAGTACCAATGAAGTTGACACAGAAGATGAAGAAAGTGATGTTAATGTTTTGGTAATGGATATCCTTCCAGTCACACTGAATCATGAACCCATAAAATTATCTGAGGAAGAAATTGATGACCATCTCCAAAAAATAAAGATTGATGATGTTGTGATGGAGAGTGAGAAGGAATCCTACCTCCAGCTCTTTCGAAGGTACATACACTTATTCACTTTTGATTTCAAGGAACTCTGTCAAGTAATTTAGGTAGAACATTCTATTGATCTGGTAGATGGTGCTAAGCCCATAAAGCAAATTCCATATAGAATGAATCCTAATTTTTTCAATACTGTAAAAGAAGAAATAGTTAAGTTGCTTGATGAAGGATTCATATTTGCTGTGGAGAATTCAGAATGGGTTTCTCCCATTGTGATCTTAATAAAAAATAATGAGAATCTATGCATTTGTTTTGATTAAAGGAAGGTCAACAATGCAACAAAGAAGGATCATTACCCTCTTCCATTCTTAGATTAGATCTTGGATGAAGTAGCTAGCCAGGAGTGGTATAGTTTTGTTGATGGATATAGCAAATATAACCAAGTTCATATAGAAGAGAAAGATCAGCTGAATAAAATGTTCACCACTCCTTCGGGAACATTTGATTATAGAGTTATGCCTTTTGGGTTGTGTAATTCTTTGGAAAAATTCCAACGTTTTATGAATAGGGTGTTTGAACCCTACATTGGGAACTTCATCAGAGTATTTCTAGATGATTTTTGCATCTATGGGAGCAAGATAGACCACCTACACTAGATGGAGACAACCTTTCAAAGTTTAGATGAAGCACAAACCTCACTAAACCCTACAAATTATGTCTTTGGATGTTCTAAATGCATTTTGTTAGGGCATGTTGTATCCAGAGATGGTATTGGTATTGATCTTGATAAAGTTTCAAAATCAAAGAGTTACCATTTCCTATGAATAGAAGTAATTTGAGATCATTTTTAGGCCATGTGGGTTACTATAGAAGGTTCATCAAGAATTTCTCAAAGATTACACAACTAATAATGTAGTTCTTGAAGAAGGATGTTACTTATGAACCAGAAAAGAAGGCACATGAAGATTTTGAACAACTAAAGGAGGATTTGGTGTCTTCACCCATTTTAAAGAATTCAGATTGGACCAAGCCATTCATTGTGTATACTGATGCTTCGGATGTAGCACTAGGAAGTACTCTGAGCCAAAATGATGAAAATGGGAATGATCATCTAGTTTACTTTTGGAGCAGACAAATGAGCAGTGTTGAGGTAAATTATACTGTAACTGAAAAAGAGGCTCTAGCTATCTCTTTTGCTGTAAAAAAAATTAGAAATTACTTGATAGGGAAAAAGTTTATAGTTGTAACAGATCATCAGGCTCTAAAATATATTGTAAATATTCCTAACCCATCAGGAAGGATAGTAAGATGGATAATTTTTCTACAAGAATTTCAATTTGATATTATAGATAGGCCAGGAAAGAAGCATGTCAATGCAGATGCACTCTCTCGAGCCTATGATGGTTTAGGTTCATCTTGTGATGATGATGATTTCCCAGATGCAACATTGTTATCTCTTGACACAATCCCTAGTAAGTACATAGATATTTGGAATTATCTTAATGAATTAATTTTTCCTGATGGTGCCAATACAAAGACTACGAGGAAGATTCCTCAAGCCATTCATCCATATTCTATTCTATATGGAGTATTATTTCGAATAGGACCTGATGTATAGTACAAGAGGGTAGTTGGATGTGATCAAGGGAAGGAGCTGATAAAAGAATTCCAGTATGGTACATGTGAAGGATACTTCTCTTGACAACATACAACAAGAAGGATCTTAGATGCAGGTTATCACTGGACCACTCTTTTTAGATATTGTTATAATTATTGTAAGACATGTGATATTTTTCAAACACATGATAATAGTAAGACTTTATCAACTCCATTATGCCCTATTCTTCCACCTGGTCCCTTTGAAAAGTGGGGAATATATATTATAGGTCCACTTCCAACTACCCCACACAAAAATAAGTATATTGTAGTTGCCAGAGATTATTTAACCAAGTGGGTTGAAGATAGGCCATTGAAAATAGCTTCCATGGATGAAGTGGCAAGGTTGATATATGAACGCATTATCACCAGATTTGGTTTTCCATTAGAAATTTTAATAGATCAAGGAAGCCACTTCATTAATGTGGTGGTAGAAGCCCTAGTCAACAAGTTTTTTATCAAGCATAGGAAGGAAACAACATATAAGCCAAGCACAAATGGACAAGTGGAATGAACAAATTTTGTGTTGTGTCAAATTATAGCAAAAGATGTAGCCTTGTAAGTACATAACTGGGATAAAAGGATTTATGCAGCATTATGGGCATATAGGGCAACATCAAAGTCAACAACAGGATACTCCCTATTTAAGTTGGCTTATGGCATTGATGCAATTATTCCTATTGAGTTTGATATTCCCACTTTGAGAGTTATGAAAAATGAAAGGATGGATGAAAGTGATACATTAAAAGAAAGGTTGGTATATATTCATTTTCTAGAGGAAATGAGAGAAATAGCGAAGGATAAAAGTTATAAGAAGAAAATGAAGCAGAAGGAATACTTTGATCAAAAGATCCCTTGGTTTCAATTTCATGTGAATGACTTGGTTCTAGTATATGATTTCAGATACAAAAAAGAAGGCAAAGAAAATTTCTTCCCAAACGGATGGGGCTCTACAAAATAGAAGCTATGCATGAAAATGGTACATATCGACTGGAGGAATTGGATGACACTCCCATTACGAAATGGGTCAACCATGACAAGTTAAAGGTTTTCCAAGTACCAAAATTGTCTACTCCGAGGATGGAGTAGAAGCTAGGAAGGGGGAAGATGTCGACATTAAAATTTTCCTCTGTAATTTCTATTTCATTAATGTATGTATTAGGAATAGGATGTTGTTAAGTATAATAAGTAGTAGTGTCTGATAGAAGATAACAGTGCTGCCAGTATGATGCCACCAATAATGTATAATATGGTAATGGTCAAATTAAAATAGGAATGTTGTATTAAATAGTAAATATTTGTCGTAAGTGGTTTAATAATATTAAAATGTCAAATTTAGGGTAAGTAGAGAAGTAGTGTCTACATGATTAGTAATTAGAAATATTATATTAGTAATATGGACAAGGAGTGATGTCATAAATATTTTGTGTATTTTATTTTTAAAAAGTCTAAAAAGGTGGAACCCATGTGAAATGATAAGGTTTATCTTGTCTTAAAAGATAAGCTTAAATGTAAAGATAAGAGTTAAGGTATGGAATATGATTCGTCAGAGTAGATTTCTTATCCTATCTTAGAGATAAGGTGGATAAGCCTGAAAGTTCTATAAATAGAGAGGCCACCCCCCTCATTTAGCATAGAAGGAAGTGGTGAGAAGTATTGTATGAGTGAGTGTGTTAAAGAAGCCATTAAGAGGTGTAATTGTGAAGTTTCTCCCATAGTTATTATTGAAAGGAAAGTGAAATTAGTAACGCTTGTAGTACCTCATGGGTGAGATTGTAACAATTTCATGTTGATATTATAATTTACACTTATATTTCAGATTTGTCATCATGCCTTTGTATCATAGTTTATGGTATTTTTGTGTTATGTTTGTTGTTGTGTTTCCAGATTACATCCACCAAACTAAAATTTGTGCATTAGTAAATAATCATAGCACGAGGAGTTTCAGGTGGAGAATTATCATAGTGCCGGATTGGTGATGACAGGGGAAAGTTGGATTTTTTGCTCCTTGATATTTATAAGATTAAAATCATTAAAATTACCCATGGGCTTGACAGAGAATAGTCAAGGTTTTTCTCTAGTCAATGGCAGAGGTGTGGACTTTTGGGGGAAATTTGGAAAATTTTCCTTTTGTGGAAAAAGGAGTTAAAAGTGTAAAAAGAAGCATGGTTCCACTAGGGCACACATCAGAAACTAAAAGTGGAAGGCCAGAGCTACGGGGAAAAATCAGAAAATATTGTGTTGAAAAAAAAAAGGTGAAATAGCAGAATTTAGCCACGGTTCAATGGGACCCATATTAGGACATGTGTCAGGCCCATTTTTCAAAGGCAGAGGGGTGGAGCAAATTGAGAAATATTTTATTTTTTAGAAAAGGTGTAAAAGGTAAAAAGAAATCCCCGGGCCAACTTAACTTGGATCTCCCACATGGATGATCTAGATTCAAAGGAGAGATCAACGTAAAATGTGCATTTGTATCTGGTTTTCCACCAATTCTGCTCGAAAGCTCCTGGGGATGTAAATTTTTATGATTTTTTAACATTTATTGAGTCTCCTACATGTAAAATGAAGACGAACATTAATTTGGTATCCTAGTTGGGTGGGAAAAATTTGAAAACATCTTTTTTCATTAAGATGTGATCTGAGCATTGGATTTGATATGATTTTCTAGTTTTCTTTTCCTTGGCACACAAAGAACTAGATTTGAAAGATTGGAGGAGGAAGTAGTTGACGTGAAAAATGAAGAATTCCTTACCAGGTAAAGAATTGAACGCTGGAATTATTTGGAGAGATTTTCCCTCTACACACCTGACAAATTTTTCACAAATCTTATTCTGGGAGTCTCAACACGAAATGGTGCTTTTAATGTCTTTGGTTTTGGGTGAAAATTCTGTTGTAAATGAAGTCTTATGAATTGCATTAATTTTTCATGTAAATGGTTGGAGTGTTAGAGGTCGGGTCTGATTTTTCTAAGTGAAAATATTGATAGAACCTGTCCTTCTCAGAAACCATCTACAGAAACATGTTTATCTCTTTTTTGTTAAATTTGATCATGTCAAGGTGGTTGTGAGCATTCAACAATGGACAAGCTCTGAGATTGTTCTAGAAACTTTCCCCTGCTAATAAATTTAATCAAGCTTGAGCTAATCTACATTATTTTTAGTATGAACTTGAACTGGTGGCACTAAAAGAAGAAAATGATTATACACATAGGACAAGCAAGGGTAGTATGAGTAATAGTAGTGGTTTTTAAATGAATTTTTGTGGGAGGTGAGGTAGGATGAACTTGATTCACCAGATCCTTGAGAAATTTTACAAAAATGGAGAGCTATGGAATCAAACTTGAGCTAATCTTGTGTGTATACTCATACTATGGAATCATTTTCTTCTTTTAGTGCCACCAGTTCAATCCACTTGGTGAAATAATCTATTGTTGTAAGTATCCACTTGTGGTCTTATCTTGAATTTAGGTTAACAACCCCAATGAAGTCTAGTCCCCATTACATGAATGGTTGATCCACTGAAATTGGGCAAAGGGGTAGAGATGCTAATTGTTCTTTCGCTTTGAAGAATGCATACTTCTTGGACTTCTTGATCCACGAATAGTAGTCCTTGAAAACTTTAGGCCAATAATAACTGGCTTTCATGATCTTGAAAGCTGTTACTCGAGGACCAAAGTGACCTCCTGCTTCTCCTACATGAAACTCATGCAACACTCTCTCAATTTGGCCTATCCTAATGCACCTCAACAGAACACTATTGATATCCCTTTTAAACAAGACACCACCAACAAGCACATATGGAATGGATTATAATCTAAAGTATCTCCTTTTTACTTTGTTCCATTCTAGAGGGCACAAACTTGTTTGGAGATAATGCACCAAGGCTTGATTCCAACATGGAATAGGTACATCATTAGCTAGATGCTCTTGATCATTCTGCAATAGTAGGACAACCTATTTTTTATCCACCGACTCATTAGAGACGAGCTTCTCACACAGACTCTTGTCACAAACCAGTTTGGTCACCTTGATGTCAATGTCATATTCCATTACCTAAGTGATCCAACCTACTCTCTTCTCATTGAATTCCATGTTTAGGAGAAATTCCTTGAAACCAGCATCAGATACTAGTAGTTGAATCTTATTGTTTGAGACCAAGTGTCTACAATTATTTTAGCTCCTAATGACAAAAAGAACATGTTTTTCAATGAAAGAGTAATTTACCTTCTAGTCCTCCAAGATTTGACTAAAGAAGGCTATTGGTTGTTTTGAACGTTCCTTGTTAGGATGGACCAAGATGGCTGAGATGGTGTCTGACCATCAAAAATCATACAACATGAATTCTTTTGAGAAGTCTGGGTTAATGAGATTTGGGGTTTGTGATATTGTGATCTTGATGGCCTCAAAAATCTCTATGCCTTTTGATGTCCATTTAAATGCAAGAATCTTCTTTAACATCATTATTAAAGGATTCACAAGAATGGAAAAATTGGGTATAAACCTACGAACAAAGTTTATTCTCACCAAGAAGCTTTGGAGAGTCTTTTTATGTTGTGGCAATGGAAGTGTCTGGATGGCTTCAACCCTTTCAGGATTAATTGTCAACCCTTCTCTCGAGATAATGTGGCCTACCAATTTCCCCTCACGTGCCAAGAATACACACTTTTTCAGATTCAGTGATACTCTGAACCTTCTACACCTCTAAAACACCTACCTAAGGTGAAAGAGATGGTCTGCAACATTCTTTGAGAAAAAAATGATATCATCTAGATACACCAGAACTATATTGTTGATCAAATCTTTGAATGTCATGTCCATATCTCACTGAAATGTTGTTCTGACATTTGATAGTCCAAATGGCATCCTCTTATAAGCATATGTACCCCATTTGGTGGTGAAGGTGGTCTTTTATTGGTCTTCCTCTTTCACCATTATCTGATTATAGCTTGAATATTCATCTAGCAATGAAAACCTCTAAGAGCCAGCCACAACCTGTAATATCTATTCCATTGATGGAAGTGGATAGTGATCTTTCAGTGATGCTCTGTTCAGATCATGAAATTCCACTCATAATTGTATTTCTCCATTTCTTTTCCTTACAAGCACTAATTTTTCAACCCATCTCGAATGCTTGATAGGGAAGATGATGTTGTCCTCAATTAACTTGTTCAATTGTTTTCTCATGAGAGGATCAATGTGAGGATTTAATAGCCTTTGCTTATTCTTGAAAATCTTGGATCCGAGATCCAGCTTGATAGTATGTTGTGTCAACTTTGGGTTGAAACCTCTTAAATCTTTGTAAGTCCAAGAAAAGACATCAGGGAATTCTTGAAAAATTTGAATGAATTCAGATTTTTTTGTTGAGTACTTACCTTGCCAATTGACAACGTTTTGCCTTCTTCTATGGAAATGGGCTCTAAATCTTCACCCTTTACCTGAAAACTTGCTTTCTCCTTTTAGATCTAATTAATTGGGTTAAAGTTTGAATCCAAAGTTACAAGACCATTTGGTATTTTGTTGGTTCTCATCTGCACCACTTGATCGCCATACTACTGCTCTAGTTTGTCTTGGTTTCTAGAGGAAAACTCAGCCTCTTCTTGTAGAAATTTGAAAATTTGCTGGTCATTCTTGAAAACCTGCCAACTCGAAGACCTTCTGAATTGTGTTGTTGTCTGGGATAGTTGGTTTCACAAGAAACTTGATATGGGGCTAAGATTTATCACTCTTGATACTCTCTACAACGTCAAATGATGCCCCAATAGCTGCCAGTCTGTCCAATGCTTCATTATTCTTCCTTGGATAGGAACAGATGTTGAATGCTTCGAAGTCATCGATGAGGTCCCATACCCGGTTGTTGTAGCTCTTTAGTAGAACGTTCTTGGCAGCATTTTGTCCTCGGACCATATTAGCAACTAGTTCACTGTCGCCAAACACCTGCAAGTTTCTTATCCATATTTTCCTTGCCAAATACAAGCCATGGACCAAATCCTCATACTCTGCTGTATTGTTTGAACAAGAAAATTGGAAATAAAAATTTGAGTAGTATTTCATACCTTTGGCGGAAACAATCATAGCCCATCCTCCGTCTCCTTTTCTAATTTTTGAGCCATCGAAGAATAACTACCATACCTCAATATAATATTTGTCATCTGGCTTAATGATGTCAGGAAGAGGAGGATTCTCCTAATGAAAATAGTAGAATCTCACCTGTATATACTCTTTATATCTATATGGGGTTGGTTCACTCACCTCTAATATAGATAGGTTAGTCATCTATATATATTTGTGCTTCGATAGGGGACTCGCCAAATGGATATATAGGGCCTGCCTATATAGAGATAGAGTCCTCGTCGATAGAGTCCTCATCGATAGAGTTGATAGAGTATTCATCTCCCATATATAGATAGGGGACTCGAGTGGCCATATATTCCCTATATAACGAGAGTAGTCCTCGTGATTGGATGGTGGTACTCGCAAACCATATATAGGGGTTGGTTCAGCATACGTGGATTCGGTCCTCCAAGGCCTGTTGGAGCTCTCTTCAACTATCCTAGCTCAGATTCCTCCATCTCTTTATAGGGGTCAAAAGCATGCCTCTTGTTCACCCACTCATCGAGGGTCAAGTATGCGATACACCCTACCTTGGTGTCTGCTACGCAAGTGCTTGGGAGGTTGTCTTGATCAAAGGTTGAACAATAGGCATTGATCGGGATGGGTACATAAGACTCAATATGGTAATTTGTAATGGGCTCAGATCCAATTATAGCTTTAGCTCCCTAACTTTTTCTAAAAATCATGTGCGACCAATTATCTGACAAATAGCCTCCAATATTAGCAGTGAAGTCTCTCGAAAAACACAATGCAAAATTTGGACGTAAGTCTATGAATGATACGTTTTGCAATACAGTCACATTGGGGCAGGCGTATAATGTGAGGCTTAAATATTTGATGACTCTAACTATCATTACCATTGTCCCATCCAATTGCACTACACCCCTAGAGATGAATTCATATTGAAGACCCAACTGATCTATGATTTGTTTTGGCATTACAGAGCTACTTGCTCCCGAATCAATCATGTAGTTATGTACCGATTTGTCCCTAATGATCAATAAAACATATAATGAAGGGGGCTTCAGATTCTTACCTTTTTTTCCTCCATGGTTTCCCTTGGGCCAAGGAACATTGGTAAACACTCTCTCTTGTTGATTGAGGGGCTAGTTTGAGCTTTACCAATTGGCCATAATAGTCTGCAACAGATCTCTCTGTCTTGTAATGGCCAATGATTCCAACATTGAAATATTCACATTTATCTTCTTCATTTGTTTAATAATGTAAAATGAGATATCCTTTTGTTGTCCCTTTCCTGGTACATTTTTCTCTTGCACATGGGTTGTTGCTACCGACGCCTGAATGGGTTTGGAAGGTGGCTCGGACTAAATTTGGATATTGGGAGTTACATTCTGAGTGTTAATACCCTATGAAGTAATGGACAGTTGAGGATTACATGAGTTTGGTTATTTTTCCTCTCAAATATTCCTTTTATTGGACTATGCATTAACAGATACACTTTGAGAAGGGGCTTGATTCATACCACAAAAATCTTCAGCCTCTATATTGAATAACACAGTCTCACTTGGAGGTGCCTCCTGTTGAACCCCTTGCTACTGATTTTCCTCTTGGATAGAATCTTGTGACACATTAATGATCTATACCATCAAGGCTTGGTTTAGTGCACCATTAAAAGACATTGATTAGTTATGGGGCTGACTACATGGGAAACACCAATCATATTATTGTGCCATGTTGTTTTGTGTTAGAACCATGGCCCTTGAAGTTAAAGCTGTGTTTGGATCATATGACCAGAAAGGCTTAGCAACTTGAGGTTGCCCTTGGTTTTTGTTTTGACTTGTAGCCTGAGCTGGTGGCCTATTCTTCTGATATGGAGGTCTAGCCTGATACTGATTCTGAGGTTGATATAGCCTAAAACTCTTAGCTTGTTTCCTTTTGATACTTAGTAGCTCATTCCCTAGGTTTTGTAGCTATTTCATAACTTCTTGAAGCTCTTTTGAAGTGTTATAAGATGAGGTGGAGGCTTCAACTAAACTTTGATTTCTAGGAGTAGGTATAGGAGCTAATGTGGGTGTCTGGCTAGTGCTTAGATCTCCTAGTTAATGGTATAGAGGCATAGGTGGCCTAGGAGCAAGCTTGCGATCCTGAATCAGACAATTTTTAGCTCTTATGGAAATTTTATAGGCTTCAGGTAAGTCTTTGCCTCCCATAAATTGAATCATTAAAGTAATATTAGAATTTATAGCTCTAAGAAAGTATAAGAAGGCACATTCATCTATGGGCCTTACAGCCAATGGAATATTGTCCCATGTCCTTTGGAATATAAAGTTGAAATCTGTAAGCTGCTCATTATGGGCGCTCTTGATGGTTTTCAAATGCTCTAACAAGGACATGTTATCTCCCTTTTCTCCAAATTGGTTATGGAGAGCTCTGCACAGATGGTCCCAAGTCTGAATAGAACTTGTTATTAGACTCCTGAACCATTGTGAAGATTTACCCTTGAGTGAAGAGGCTAAAAAATTGATTTTCATGTCTATCTCAGTGATCTCATGAATTGTAAAAACATTTGCAATATCTTGAATGTTGTCACTAGGATAAGTCTAGTTTTCTCCACTGAAGTATGGAATGCTCTTTAATTTTGCAACTGGGACTAGATTTTGTCCATTGAGGGTGAGTGTGTTTCTACTAGTGAATTTGACATAGGGATTAGGTGGTTATGCCATTATGATTGGCCTGAGCACCCTTGTTGATTGAATGAATGGCCTACAAGAAGGAGGTGTTGACAAGGTTCTGTTTGGTGGAGATGTAGACCTCTGAGCTATTCTCCCTCTTCTCCCCCTGTCTGGGGATAAGAGTAGATAGATAAATAGTCCCTCCTCTCTAGTTATTGACCTTGTTTGTATTCTTCTCATGAACTTAAAAATCTTGGACTATTAGAACCAGTGGATTCTGTCTCTTTAGGAGCTGCAAGATGTGTAATTTCAAAACTTCTTAAAATCTAAAATTACAAGTGCACATCAGTCTTATTGCAATAAACATGGAGACCTATTTATCCCACCGAGCGTGCCAAAACTATTACGACAAAATCACAGCACCACTGAGTGTCTATAACTAGATGAGTTGAGACTCTTAGTGTGATTGCACAATATGGAGCATCTCTCAAAGTGTGGGACCTTGTGAGTTGAGAGAGCTCTCTGGATTAGGGTTGGTTCCTGTTCCTCTGTTTAGGTACACACAAATAAATTATAGAGGATCGATTCTAAACCTACTTTATTTTACTAAGGAGATAGGGTTGAGAAGATACAAAAATAAACCTAAGATAACTATTTGATGCACCAAAGGAATGTTAGACACTCGTTTTGCAATTTAATACAGACAATATAAATGCAATACAATACCATGCACATGTAACCAAACTACAATAAGAGATCAAAGACACAACAATGAACACATGAAAGGGATAAGAATCATCCAAAAACATATATTATTGCTTAGGAGTCGATATAGTACAGTGAAGTAGCTAAGAGGAAAAAATTGCATTACGACCTCCATGGGAGGTTTGGAAGCTCCAAAAATTCACTTGCAGAGAAGGGAAGAAGGGATGGTGTAAAACAAAATAGTCCAACCATTTACAATGAGCCTCATCCCTTCTTTTATATATTTAGCACAGAGAGAAGAAGGAGAGAGGTGTGAAAAATAATTTGAAACTCAGCTACCGGCCATTAATGCCCCTATAAATCCACCCATAATCTGTCAAATCTACCTCAATTGCTTGTTCAACGCGTTAAAGGAGGAACAACAATGGATAAGATCAAACCTGCTCTAGTTGTTGGAAAAATAAGATCCTATATTAATGGTATGAATATTTTTCCATTTTTTACCCACCTAACCTCATAAAAATTAAAGTTTCAGATCTCCATGGCATAGACAAGGTTGAGATCTCTCCAATGATTCCAAATTTGTTGTATTTCAAGCACTGGATTAGAAGACATGCCCATTTGAATATTTGAATTGGGTATGTACAAAATGTGGCAGAAACCAATTAGAAGAATGGGTCCATGGGCCCAAAATTCACTTTGCCCCACATTTTGGCACAAAAATAAAAAAAGCAAACTTTCCCCATAGCTCCGTAGTACCCCTTTTAGAAAAAAACCATCTTCGGATCTCCTGGTCTACATTTTTCATTTGGACAAAAAATCACATCAAGGTATGCCGACCTGCATGTAATTTGGTCCTAACACATGTTTCCTCGGGCATCGTTGAAGGAAAGACTCACTTTTATACTTTAGGTCTCTTGGTAATGAAGCTAAAAGTAAAAATTACCTCCAATGACCTGCCTTCTTACTTTGACTTGGAACATGTCCATGTGGAGGGATGGCACTCATTTGGGGACTACTTTTGGATTTTGCTTTTGAAGCTGTGTCGAGCTAACACGTGGCTCCTTCCGAAACTTTGCTTTTTTCCTTTATGTTTTTTGACTAAGTCCTTTTGTTTAGCATGGCCATACATCTAACCAGGGACACATGGAGGCTTGGTGCTTGTCTAAGGACCCACTTTTATATTTATCTTTGAAGATGCATCAAGATGACACGTGGAATTCTTACGCTCATTTGAGTCTCTGCTTTGGGCTATGCCTTTGAATGTGCACCGTTAAGACATGTGGTGCCTTCCGCCAGCACTCTTATACTTAACGAATTTGGGCCTTCTTTGAATTTGACATTTGTTGACCATTGGCCACATGGAGGGCTGGCACAAGTTTGAGTCTCTGCCTTGGGATCCTATCTTGAAATTACACCGAGCTAACATGTGGTTCTTTCGACTTGTTTGGACTTTTCAACGACCGAATCTATCCTTTTTCGGGCCTGGGACACGTGGAATCTCCACACTCATTTGAGTCTACTTTTTTGAGTTTAGCCCTTTTAGATGCGTCGATGAGGCACATGGAAGATTCTGCTGATTCTCCCATACTTAGCAAATTTTGGGCTCATTTTGAATTGTTTGCAGAGCCTAAAGACTTTGAGTTTTTCTCCATTTATTTACCTTTGAGCCTCTAGTTTTCTTTGACACTATTTTCTTCCTTCCCCGACCCCGCTCCTCCATTTTAGAGATCGTTTGAAACCTATTTTTTTGATTTATAACATGGGCTCATACAATGGAACCATCCCTTAAATTTATTTCCGTACAGGGTCATGTTTGATCAAATTTTTTGGGCAAAAAATTGGGATAACGAGTCTTAGTTAGTTAGGTTAAGTGGTGACCCAACACTAGGAGTGATGACTCAGTGGCGAGAATGATGACTTAGTCGTTGTGAGTTAAATTCCCCTACAATCGGTCTAGGGTGAGGTGTAATGCTGAGGTGGAGGTGTGACAGTAAAATTAACTTAATTAAATTAATAAAATTAATTAATAATGTGAGGATGAATATTAGTATAGGATGAAGAGGTCATGATGAAGTTAATGTTACGTTAATTGATTGAAGGGGACCAAGTGGAGTGTGACCTAATTTTGGTGTCTACACTAGGCCGTGAAAGTTCAGCTGGAGGTTGTGTGCCTTCAGGTCTTTCTCAACCATTAGGTCTCCATCCCTTGTGTGGTTTGTTGGTGCCTCCACATACTCCTTCCTGTCAACACTTGTCATCTTGGCCACACCACTCCCCTCTTGCAACCCCAGGGATGGGGGTTTCACAAATGATTCTCAACAAATGGTCAGACCAAGCAGAGTCCATCTCCTTGCCAACAATGGACCCCTCGCTCTCGAGCCCCTTCCCTTTTTCATGATGGGAGTTTTGGTCAACTTGGTGATTCTAGTGGCATTGTTTAGAATGTGCGTAAAAAATTCAAATTGCCACAATTGGCCCTTATCCTTTCTCTCTTGCGAATGTCTTCTAATAATCTCGAGCACCAATGGAAGCAACCACAACATCAGGATTAAAATAGATGAGAACCCATCCTGAACTATGTTCATCGTGGTTCTGGTTAGGGTGACAACCCTAACAACCCTATGCCTCCTCTATCATCCTTGTTTTTTGTTGTGGCCTATTTTTCTAGCTCTTTATTTATTCTCTTTTTTTTATCAATTCTCACACGTTTATATTTATTTTGATGTAACTGGCCTCATTCTCAACACCTTGCTGGCTCAATGTGATTGACATTTTATAACATGACATTTTCACCTACCTATTATATGATCAGAGTTGTATATATATATATAAGGTGCACTTTTTAATTAAAAAATGCAATCCCTCTATCTTTATCAATTTTAATGTTGTTAGTACCTACATTTTAAAGAAAAAAATCATGTTTCTATTTTATAGAGTTTAAAATTAACTAAAAATTGATTATTATCTACATCCTAGAAATTTATTTTTATAAGTGTGAGGGATATTCGTCGAGAGGTATTATCAAATAAATTTTCCATTTGTTTTGATGTATACAACCTCTAAGTTTTAGTAATAATTATAATTATTGAATTTGTGTTGAGATTTATTCGTAATATAATGTGTCCTCATGTTTCCAAGAACTTTATTATATATTGGCTCAAACTTATGTTATTGAAACACAGAATAATATAATTCCACTAATTCCAATGAGTTACAAAGCCATTAAAAATGTAATATTTATAGGTTACTAATAATTATAAATGTAATAGTGATTGTCATCCTTTAATGTTGTCATGATGTCACGTCATTGATTTCTCCAATGTAATTTTTTTTTTATTTTTTTTTATGTTTTCATCCAATTGTGTTGTGCTCATTTTGTGCCACACATAACTATATTAAGGAACCACATAACAGGAATGAGATAGGCCAAACAAGAAAACATAATAACTAATTTAAATATAAATATTATCACATCATAAGAAACCAAAAATATCCTTTTAGAAGGAGGTCCCTTTGGGAAAAAATCACATGGTGATGTTCACAAATATCTTTCTAGATTTCCTTGGAAGAGGAGAAGGCTACTTAAGAGATGAAGGTTTTAGATAGTAATCAAAGTGTTTTGCAAGAAGGATTGAAATAGGTTACAAAACTTCTTATCTCTTGATCTGCTAGTGATATGACAAATTCCATGACAAGTGGTGACAAGATCAATGGAAAAATATCTTTTGAAGTTAAATAACTCTATCTTCCTTCATGACCTACTCTAGCCTGACCACCACCTAGCCCAGATATGTTTGCATCAACATGAATAATGACCTTTATCCTTTATTGCTACAATGATGCCACTCCATTTATTTCTCCAAATTTAATTTATTTTTCATTATCTTTTAATATTTTATTTGAGAAGTGGTTAGCATTGTCAAAGAAACTGCAACTTGCGAACAACATGGGATTCGGCCATTAGGCCTACCTTTTTGAGGATTTTCTCTGGGAAAGTATCATTAACTTCATCTTGGCCATTATAAACACCACCTTAGCTGAAGTCACATATTTCTCATGGCTCCTCTCCTCCCATCCTTGTATAGAACATGTAATTTACCAAGAAACCACTCGTCTTGTCAGTACCAGATAATGGGGCATTGAGGCCTCCCAAAAGAAATACCCAATTCAATAAAATTGTATTAGCCCAAAGATGAGTCTCATATAATATTTTATCCTCGCAAAACTCAAGAAGTCGAGAGAAAAACCTCTTTATATTTTTTTAGGATTCAGTGCCCCAATTTTTGCGACCCAAAACACAATAAATTATCTGATAAAGAATGGATTTTTTTTTTAATTTAATAAATTACTCAAACCACTATTATGTTAACTTGATACTCCAATCAAGGCTGACCATGGACGAACCAATTACTGCTTGCACCAATTATGGATGCAAACTATAGATTAACTAGGTACTAAAGGTCTGGAATCTTGGAATGTTAGAATTGTAAACTTATTCCCAAATTATCTAAGGTTCCCAAGATTGACTTATTGTCAAACTTCCAACCAAGTCTCACGATGAAGTAAAAAGGGGGGTAGTCGAAGCATTCATTTTGCAAGGACAGGAACTTAAATTTACACTTGTATTTCATGTGAAGGATATCCAATCAAGGTGAGGGTATAATAAATCATTGCTTTAAGATGTAAATTTCTAATCAATGGTGCAGTGAGATCGCCAATGATCAAATAATGCAACTTGAGGTATCTATTCAAATATCCATCATTTTCTAATGCCCAAAACACACACCATCCTTTTCATAAAATAATACGTAAATAAAAGAACTCCCAGAAAAATAAATCAATAATATCTATCGATTGGTTGTCCAAATAAAAAATGAATATATTAGGATCCCGTTTAGTCATAATAACATGAAACTTAAATTTTTAATTTTAGATAAAAAGGGTTAACGAATTCATGTCCCTATTAACAATTTAGCAAAGGTGATATTTCACTCTTCTTGACCACTACGTTAATTCCCCACATCTAATTAATAAATTTAAAAAGAAATAAATTTGAAGTAATAACATTCCGTAAGGCACGTGGAAGAAAAGGAAAACATATTCCATTTCTAAATTTAATTTAAAAAGGAGCGTCAATTTTGAGAAAGGCATGTGGGAAACTTAAACTTGCAATTGCACACTAGTTACAAATAATGTCTGAGAAGATAATAATATAAATAATGATTTTAGATATAAATCTATCAATTCATAGATCTCAAATGATGTTAATATTTCACCAAATGCAATAAACAATGATGCAGGAAATTAACACAATGTCTTCGGTCCTCTTATCCAAAATGCTGAAAATTTCTCTAAAATTAAAAGGCTGAATCTTTATGTGGGAAAGAAGAAAAGAATTTTTTTGCAGAAGAGCTATTAAATTTGTAGATATGATGGATGCAACCCTTGGTAAAAAGGCCACCACAGAAACTGAACTCGCATGGAAATCCGCCTTTCAGTTTCTCGACTGCCACTTTAATTTGTCAGCCTCTTTAAGATTAATTTGTTTTTATTTCTCTTCTACTTTCGCCTCAGATGTCTCCATGAATAACCTCATAAAAGTATTCCCATATAGTAAAAGACAAAATGTTGCCATATATCTACAGCATAGTGAATAGCACAAAATGTAGTATTCCCCTGCCTATAACCAGACCATAGATGAAACATTTGAATAATACATAGTGAAGTGCCTATTACCTAGCCTCTAACAATATTGTCTGTCACATTTGTGCAACACAAATTGAATCATAGAATCAGAAAATTGTAAACAGTCAAGTATTGAAATGAATAAAACCTGACAATAGGATAAAAATCAATATTTTCATGTTAGGCGAGAGAGTCATATAGTGAATTATTACTAAAATTTACACCGAGACAACAATGAAAAAAAATATTGTCATTTGTCTGAGTTCGAACTTAATTCAGAGACTGACACATAGTCAAGTATTGTTGGACCATAGCCAAGAGATAAAAGGTAAATCAACCATAGTCAAGTGTGTGCCTCGGGCTAATCATCAATGAGGATTTCTACCCAAAAAAAGGCCCTCAAATTGAACCACCTCTGTGCCCTACCGCATGCATGCATTGGTCACAAGTTGGAACCTAAGATGTACAAAATTTAACTATATAAATGTAAAAGGAAAGAAATGGCTTGAGATATTTCATACACCCCCAATTCGGTATCTAGCTTTCTTGTAACCTAAAAGCATAATATTTTGCATGGAATTGACTGAATCACTCCCTCCCCATCATTGACACCCTCTCCATAATGCTTCGAATTTCAATGGACAACATTCTAAAAAAACCCAAGCCCAATCCCAAATGCCATTAGAGAAAAGAACAGTGAAGTGAATGAATTGAATCGACAGGAAATTTACATTACCCCAAATTTCATAATTCTTCCTCAACGGCCCACCAATCACTCTCTGACAATCTCTGTCTAGCGATGCAAATCTCTGTCCGATTACGCAATCACGATGTTCCTTTTCCTTTGACTAATCAAATAGACTTGTCCTGCAGACATCCATCGACAAACCCAATGACACCCTCCAACAATTTTCATACAACTAAAGGATATATACATGCGTATAAAAATGAATTCCCTATGTAGACATACGCAATGTGTATGTACATAAAATGTGCGGGTTTACGGAAGAAATTTTCCTACTCAATTGGATTAGGGAATTTTGTAAGAGTGGAACTGGTCAAATTTAGACTGGGAAAATACAAATCTTATAAAAGATGAGGGCGTTGCATGTATTTAAAATGATAGATATTTATTGACTATTCACAGAAAATATTAACGTTAAACAGTGTTGCCGGAATTACGTCCCCTACAAAGAACCTGCCGGAATTTGACACATCCCAATAAAGGCATCCTCAAAGGTGGAAACCTCCCGATAATTATTTTATGACACTAGGATTAAAAAATTCCAAACCTTTAGATTAAGGGATTTGCTGATGCTCCATATTTTTTCTTTTTCATTATATATTTTCTCTTCTACGTTTGCCCTTCATTTCTCTTTTTCTCTCTTTCTCTCGATTTGTTCTACATTTCATTATTTACCCAACAAATCATTTACAATATTTAGGCTATCAATGAATATGGAAAGATGCAATGTTTTTTATTTCTCTTGAGCCCTCAACAAGACTAGCATGAAGGGAATTTGCAAGCCGCACTGAGGAAACGTGGGAGAGAAGAGGACAACATAGGGTTCATGGTAGTTGTGACCACGACGCGGTCTACGAAGGGAGCAAGGTATGACACCCGTGAGGGACCAAACTCATTGGCACGTCCTAAGAGGATAGAGGGTTGGGTTGGCCCAATTGCCCAACCCAGCAAAATTATTTTTTATTTTTTGAGTAATTTTTTTATTATTTATAATGAATCCTGCAAATGATTTTCTATGAAATTTTTTTTGTATATTGGAGGATAGAAATAAAGCTCTGCAAGGGTTTCTTGCATGTTTCTCATTTTGTGGCTACTTCGGGCTCAATGGGATATTTACTTCATCATTTTGTTAGGGTTTCTCTCCCTCTAGGCACCCCTAAATAATGAGTTCTCCTCCTTCATCCCTGGTTGTTGAAACTGCTGCTAGAGATAATGGAGCTTTTAACAATGGTACCACAACCAAAACATCCATGGAAGTTCCTCCCGAAGGTTTTTCACGAGGTAATCAATATCCTCCTAATGTTGTTTTAAAAATTCTTTAGTTTAATGCTACATGTCAATGGTTAGAGTAGTTTTGTATTATTGGTTATTTTTTGGGTTGTATCCCCTCTGAAAGAATGGTTAAGTCCTAGGTTCATTTAGCTTGAGCCTCTCATGCCATCTGGCTCAAATATATCTAGAATATTACCAAAGTGTTTTTCCTTTTCGAGTTTTCTGACCTAGCTAATTCCTCCACCATTCTGACCCATTCAGCCACTTAGTGTGTGGGCAATTCCTTACTCATTCTATCGCCATGACACAAGGTATTTGTGGTTTTTGACTATGCTGCCCTCAAAGTGCCAGTTTGAAATGAATTCCTTGGCCTTCCCCTATCATGCATTCATTTCCTACATCAAATTTCGTCCTCCATCAGAAGGGTGGGCACTCACGAATCAGAGTGTTTCTATAACACTCGTCCACAAAAACATGTCTATGTTGAAGTGGACCTCTCCTAATAAATGAAAGAGTTTAAGGAGATTCGAATGGGAAATAAAATTTTCTCTCAGCATGTTCTTTCTATCAGTATACCTAACTCTTGCTTCCATTTTTAGACCTCTGATCACAAGATCAAGGACCTTCCTCTTTATGTGCCTCACAATATTCCTGCAACTAAGGTGGCTCTAAATGTGGAAAAACCCCAACAAGAAAAGGGGTGGAAAATTGTTGAAGAATGAAAAAAAATAATTAAAAACTGATAGCCTCGACCCTTGGTTCTAGTTACGCTTATGAACCACCTATTAATGAACAACCTCGTATCCCATGGGCTAAAGAACCAACTACTACTGCCGAATCATGTATCCAATTAAAAAAATTCTCCATCAAACCCAAGGCGTCCTCGGTTCTTATTTAGCAGTATAACTCTGTGAGCAATGATTCTATTTCTCCACAGGCATAGTTGTTTCTGAAAAATGGTTCACAGGGCCTTCCCAAAAGGGCCCAAGGCCCTTATTTCATCCCCCATGATCATAGCTTGGAACATATCATACACTTCATCAAGGAGGAGTACAACATTGAGTACATCAGATGGAAAAAAATTGAGTTGCATGAATTTTTGCAATACAAGAGTGCTCAATTCCTACAAAACTAGTGTGGCACCTTAGAAGGCCTAGATACGGAGGATATGACCCTTGAAAACCATTTCTCATGAATTACATATCTTTGAATGTAAGGGGTATCACTAACTCCAATCATAAGTATATTGTTCATGATGTTCAACAAAAAATTTCCAACATAGATGTTTTGTTTTTACAGGAAGTTAAATTACATGTTTTTAGTTACAGTTGGCTTATAAATCCATCTGGCCTGACAACTTAGATTTCTGGACTAATCATGATGGAGGGTATGGGCGATTAATATCTCTTTTGGCCCCTAAATGGAAACCCCTTTTGGTGGATCATGGCATCCACCCTTCAAACCATGTCATATGGGTCCTGTTTAATATTGATGGCCACCCTTTTTGCCTCATTAACATTTATGCCTCTAATGATGTGGCCAAAAGGGCCAATCTCTCGAGATGGATAGATTGCTCAATTCCTGATGCTTATTAGGTCATAAATGGATATTTCCACATGTTGGAGCTATCATCTGATAAACATGGGCTCCTATTGACTCGTTGCAAAACTAGCTAGAGAGAGGCATGGTTTTTCATGGGCAATAAATTTGGGTTTTATGACCCTAATTCTTCTCCCTCTCCCACATTTGAAGCATGGTTCACTTGGTCCAATCTTCAAAGAGGATCAGATTGGGTCCTCAAATGACTCGACAGAGCTATGATATCAACTCAATATTTTTTTGAGTTTAACAACATTTATTCCTTACCCATGGATGTCATGCCTGATGTTTTTCTTTCAGAACACTCTGTTATACGATTCTTTATCACTTGGCAAGATGAACGCCCCTATTTTCATAAAGGCCATTTTTTTCTCAATGTCACCTTAATCGAACATGGGCCTACTCTTAATCATATCAAGCATCTTTAGAACTTGTCCCCTATGCTAAGTCATCTTCAATGATTTAATCCACCAATGAATACTATCTCGATTAGATGGTGGGAGGATGCTCTTACTTGGACCACTAGGTTCCTCAGCGACGCTTGAAAATAGACATGTCAAACCTATGCAATACCAAAAAACTAACTGGAAAGTTTTTTTGATTCTTTTTTATTTTAAACAATTTCATTTACAACTTAATTACATTAATCCCAGTAATAAGGTTTAATTTTTTATAACGTTAATTAATTACATCGATACATTAAGCACATCATGATTTTTTAAACACTTGACTACTTTTTTAATACGCTCCTTTCTTGATTATTGTTTCTTTATTGTCAAGGTGTGTTTTTGGTTTCATAATTGAATTTAAGTAATTAATCATCCTCCAATTAAATTCATTTATTTCCTTCACGTAAGATCAAAATAATTTAATCCATTTAATTAAATTAATTCCTAGATTGATAATGATTAAAATAGTTTAATCAATTTAATTACAAATAATTCCTAACCTACTAATGTTTAAGTCATATTAATTATTAAAAATACCCTAAGCACTTTTAATTTATTTCATAACAAAGAAATAATTCCTACACCATCCTTTGAATATTCACATACCCCTAAATCCCTTTAATATTTTAATTTCCCCTAAAATCATATCCCCAAGCACAACATTTATTTAAAAAGCTTAAATTAAAATATTCCTAGCATAACCTAGTTCTCCATACCCGTTAATAGCTTCCTTAGATTTTTTATATTAATTTTATTTGACTTTTTACCCATAATATAATAAAGTTCTATCACCCATCACTTAAGGGATGAGGATTAAATCACATCTGTAGGATTGATTTAATCTTCTCCCTTGATCTTAGGGCTCCCCTTTTGTGCCCTAACATCCTTATGAATCTTATAATTTACTTTCTAACCCTAATGTGCCTCCATTTGCATAGGTGAAGCTACATAGAAGGAAATAAAGGAGGTAAGAGGGCATGGAAATGCACTATGTTAGCAATGGAAGATATGTGAGTACATTGGGAATATTTTCTTCATCATACCTCTTCATTAATCAATTCTATTTTGAATCCTAGGCTTTGAATAAATTTTGCAATATCTTCTTCTCAGGTTATTATATTTTTTTTTGTTAAGGTTGTAGATCCAGATGGTTTATCCATCCTTTCCAAGGTTTAAAAGATTGTAATACAATAAACATACATTCTTACATATATATATATATATATATATATATATATATGTATATATATATATATGTATATATATATATATATATATATGTATATATATATATGTGTATATATATATATATATATATATATATATATATATGTATATATATTTGTGTTTTGCATATACAAATGGCGCCGAAATCCCTGAAGAAGGTTTTGTACTGATAAAAAATGGCTTAGCCACATTAAAATTGTATTGAAGGAAGGGGAGGGTCAGCTTGACCCCCTTAGTTTATTTTTGTTTAGAATTGTGGGTGGGTGTCATGTCTGACCGACCCCCTTAATAAGGTGGGGTGGGTCGGCCATGCCACCCACCCCTCTCAGCAAAAACCATGGATAATGGGGGGGGCTGCCTAACTTCCTCCCCACTATATATTTTTAATAAATACTTCCATTCAAACAAAAAAAATAAACCATCCTATCAAAGGAAATTCCTTTTTTTAAATATAATTTTCTTTATAAAGTTAAAGTAATTTGTATTATATAAATGTATACATATTTTATAGTATGTGTGTGTGTGTGTGTGTCGATACAGACACACATACACATATAAAGGCTTATTATTTCTTGGTAATACCTTTATTTTGTTCAAAATGAGGATTATTTCAGCATGCAGCAATATATATGCAAGTTTTCTTTCCAATATAAATCCTACCAAGAAACCAATTCTTTGATATGAAGGGAAAATAAACATTTTCTAGTTTAACTTTTCACAAGTGTTTTGAGGAACAATATATTTGCAGATATAAATGATTCTGATTTAAACAATTTTAAAAAGGATTGCAGGTATAAACAAGTTTATAGCCTAAGTTTTAAAATTTTCTTGAACCAGGATTAATTCCAAAAACAAATATAGGAAGAAGGAAAACTAATTTATTGAATTGAAGAGATTAATACTTCTTCACAAATCACGATATGCAATAGTAAAATAATACAACACAATATATTTCCTTATTCTTAATGATAACAATAAATCTAGATTCACAATAAAATAAATTCCATTAGAGTTCCCTCAACAAAAATTTGTACATCTTTACCAATAAAGTAAAAGGAAAATTGAACATATATAGCTTCAAATTCAACTCAGAGTTTCATTTTACTTGCAGATATACATATGTTACAAATTTACAACATGTTACATACATTAACAAAACAATAAAAATGTCGATTTCTCAACCAAATTACAGGTGGAATACCTTAGGCAAAATGACATTTTTTTTACAACTTTCAAGAGATATAGGTTCACACAGAAATCTACCTTTACAATGGGATAAAATACATTCTTCCAAAAATTCTTCCAACATTTAGAATCCCAATTATAATAGATTCTATTTAAAGTATATTACAATTAAAATTCAAGTTTAAAATTCAAGTTTGATAGCCCTCCACCCAAAAGGTGGTGGAGAAATCTTGCCCAAATTTACACTTAATTCCAACAATGACATTAAAACCTGCAACTCCTTTTTTCATCCACCATCACCTTGAGCACACAAACAAGGGAGAGAGCTAGGATCTCCTCCCAACCATGAATTCGATGAATGGGTGAATCAAACCCCCTCATTGGCCCCCAAGATCCAGCCATGAGATAATGCAACATATTCACAACCATGCCAACTAAAACAAGGGCTTCCACATTCACAACATACACACAGAAGAAAATTGCTTTAAAACATGAATAATAAATAAAAACCTGTAATTTTAATTCCTCACAAAGGCTCAAGCTAGAGCTAAAGGAGAAGGAATAATGGTGGCCACCTCCTTATACCTCCCAAGTGGGTTAAGCGTCCACCCAATAACCACAAAGTTGCACAACATAAACGCACACAAATAAATTCTTCCTCAACGCCCCACCAATCACTCTCTGACAATCTCTTTCTAGCGATGCAAATCTCTGTCCGATTAGGCAATCACGATGTTCCTTTTCCTTTGACTAATCAAATAGACTCATCCTGCAGACATCCATCGACAAACCCAATGAAACCCTCCAACAATTTTCATACAACTAAAGGATATATACATGCGTATAAAAATGAATTCCCTATGTAGACATACGCAATGTGTATATACATAAAATGTGCGGGTTTACGGAAGAAATTTTCCTACTCAATTGGATTAGGGAATTTTGTAAGAGTGGAATTGGTCAAATTTAGACTGGGAAAATACAAATCTTATAAAAGATGGGGGTGTTGCATGTATTTAAAATGATAGATATTTATTGACTATTCACCAAAAATATTAATGTTAAACAGTGTTGCCGGAATTACGTCCCCTACAAAGAACCTACCAGAATTTGACACATCCCAATAAAGGCATCCTCAAAGGTGGAAACCTCCCGATAATTATTTTATGACACTAGGATTAAAAAATTCCAAACCTTTAGATTAAGGGATTTTCTGATGCTCTATATTTTTTCTTTTTCATTATATATTTTCTCTTCTACGTTTGCCCTTCATTTCTCTTTTTCTCTCTTTCTTTTTTTTTCCATTTTTAAAATTATTTTTTGCAGGTTTACATTTCAGGGTTTCATGGAGGGAAGTAGGTATTTGGTTTTCTTATCCAAATGGTGGATTAAATCTCTTTTAATATTTATTTTTCTACAACCTATATGGTTAATGGAGATAACAAATCTGGGAATTTTTGGAACATACTCGATTTGTTGTACATTTCATTATTTACCCAACAAATCATTTACAATATTTAGGCTATCAATGAATATAGAAAGATGCAATCTTTTTTATTTCTCTTGAGCCCTCAACAAGATTAGCATGAAGGGAATTTGCAAGACGCAATCAGGAAACATGGGAGAGAAGAGGACAACATAGGGTTCATGGTAGTTGTGACCACGATGCGGTCTACAAAGGGAGCAAGGTACGACACCTGTGAAGGGCCAAACTCATTGGCAAGTCCTAAGAGGATAGGGGGTTGGGTCAGCCCAACTGCCCAACCCAACAAAATTTATTTTTATTTTTTGATTAATTTTTTTAATATTTATAATGAATCCAAATGATTTTCTATGAAAAAAAGTTTGTATATTGGAGGATAGAAATAAAGCTCTGAAAGGGTTTCTTGTATGTTTCTCTTTTCATGGCTTCTTTGGGCTTAGTGGGATATTTACTTCATCATTTTTTTAGGGTTTCTATCCCTCTAGGCGCCCCTAAATAATGAGTTCTCCTCCTTCATGCTCGGTCTTTGAAACTGCTGCTAGAGATAGTGGAGCTTTTAGCAAAGGTACCACAACCAAAATGTCCACGGAAGTTCCTGCTGAAGGTTTTTCACGAGGTAATCAATATCCTCTGAATGTTGTTTTACAAATTCTTGAGTTTAACGCTACATGTCAATGGTTAGAGCACTTTTGTATTATTGGTTATTTTTTAGGTCATATCCCCTCTGAAAGGGTGCTTAAGTCCTGGGTTCATTCAGCTTGAGCCTTTCATGGCATCTAGCTCAAATCTATCCAGAATATTACCAAAGTGTTTTTTCCTTTTCCAGTTTTCTGACCTAGCTAATTCCTCCACCATTCTGACCCATTCAGCCACTTAGTGTGTGGGTAATTCCTTACTCATTCTATCACCATGACACAAGGTATTTGTTGTTTTTGACTACGTTTCCCTCAAAGTTCCAGTCTGGAATGAATTCCTTGGCCTTCCCCTATCATGCATTCATTTCCTACATCAAATTTCTTCCTCCATCAGAAGGGTGGGCATTCACGAATCAGAGTGTTTCTATAACACTCGTCCACAAAAACATGTCTGTGTTGAAGTGGACCTCTCCTAAGAATTGAAAGAGTTTAAGGAGATTCAAATGGGAAAAAAAAATTTCTCTCAACATGTTCTTTATATCAATATACCTAACTCTTGCTTCCATTTTTAGGCCTCTGATAACAAGATCAAGGAACTTCCTCTTTATGTGCCTCACAATATTCCTGTAGCTAAGGTGGCTCCCAATGTGGCAAAACCCCAACAAGAAAAGGGGTGGAAAATGGTTGGAGAATGAAAAAAAATAATTAAAAATTGATAGCCTCGACCCTTGGTTCTAGTTTCACTTATGAGCCACCTATTAAGGAACAACCTCGCAGCCCACGACCTAAAAAGCCAACTACTGCTGCCAACTCATCTATCCAATTAAAAAAATTATCCATCATACCCAAGGCGTCCTCAGTTCTTATTGAGTAGTAGAACTCTGTGAGCAATGATTCTATTTCTCAGTAGCCATAATTGTTTATGAAAAACGGTTCACAGGGCCATCCCAAAAGGGCGCAAGGCCCTTATTTCATTCCCCATGATCATAGATCATAATATATCATACACTTCATCAAGGAGGAGTACAACATTGAGTACATCAGATGGAAAAAATTGAGTTGATGAATTTTTGCAGTACAAGAGTGCTCAATTCCTACAAAACTAGTGTGGCACCTTAGAAGGCCTAGATACGGAGGAAATGACCGTTGACAACCATTTCTCAGGAATTACATCTCTTTGAATGTAAGGGGTATCACTAACTCTAATCGTAAGTATATTGTCCATGATGTTCAACAAAAATTTTCCAACATAGATGTTTTGTTTATACAGGAAGTTAAATTACATGTTTTTAGTTACAGTTGGCTTGCAAATCCATCTGGCCTGACAGCTTAGCTTTCTAGACTAATCATGACGGAGGGCATGGGGGATTAATATCTCTTTTGGCCCCTAAATGGAAACCCATTTTGGTGGATCATGGCATCCACCCTACAAACCATGTCATATTGGTCCTCTTTAATATTGATGGCCACCCTTTTGGACTCATTAACATTTATTCCTCCAATGATGCGGCCAAAAGGGCCGAACTCTAGAGTTGGATAAATTGCTCAATTCCTGATGCTTATTACATCATAAATGGATATTTCCACATGCTGGAGCTATCGTTTGATAAGCATGGGCTTCTACTGACTTGTTGAAAAACTGGCTAGAGAGAAGCATGGTTTTTCATGGGCAATAAATTTGGGTTTTATGACCCTAACTCTTCTCACTCTCCCACATTTGAAGCATGGTTCACTTGGTCCAATCTTCAAAGAGGATCGGATTGGGTCCTCGAACGACTCAACAGAGCTATGATATCAACTCAATACTTTTTTGAGTTTAACAACATTTATTCCTTACCCATGGATGTCATGCCTAGAGTTTTTCTTTTAAACCACTCTCTTATATGATTCTTTATCACTTGGCAAGATCAACAACCCTATTCTCATAAAGGCCAGTTTTTTCTCAATGCTGCCTTAATGGAACATGGGCCTACTCTCAATCATATCAGGCATCTTTAGAAGTTGTCCCCTTGGCTAAGTCATCTTCAATGATTGTATCCACCACTGCATACCATCTGGATTAGATGGTGGGAGGATGTTCTGACTTGGACCACTAGGTTCCTCAGCAACGCCTGAAAATAGACATGTCAAACCTACACAATACCAAAAAACTAACTGGAAAAAAAAATTGATTCTTTTTTAGTTAAAACAATTTTGTTAAAAACTTAATTACATTAATCTGGGTAATAAGGTTCACTTGTTTATAACGTTAATTAATTACATCGATACATTAAGGACATCATGATTTTTTAAACACTTGACTACTTGTTTAATACAGTCCTTTCTTGATTATTATTTCTTTATTGTCAAGGTGTGTTTTTGGTTTCATAATTGAATTTAAGTAATTACTCATCCTCCAATTAAATTCATTTATTTCCTTCACGTAAGATTAAAATAATTTAATCCATTTAATTAAATTAATTCCTAGATTGATAATGTTTAAAGTAGTTTAATCAATTTAATTACAAATAATTATTAACCTGCTAATGTTTAAATCATATTAATTATTTAAAATACCCTAAGCAATTTCAATTCAATTTGTAACAAAGAAATAATTCCTACACCATCCTTTTAATATTCACATACCCCTAAATCCCTTTAAATATTTTAATTTCCCCTAAAATCATATCCTGAAGCACAACATTTATTTAAAAAGCTTAAATTAAAATATTCCTAGCATAACCTAATTCTCCATACCCGTTAATAGCTTCCTTAGATTTTTTATATTAATTTTATTTGACTTTTTACCCACAATATAATAAAGTTCCATCACCCATCACTTAAGGGATGAGGATTAAATCACATCTGTAGGATTGATTTAATCTTCTCCCTTGATCTTAGGGCTCCCCTTTTGTGCCCTAACATCCTTATGAATCTTATAATTTACTTTCTAACCCTACTGTGCCTCCATTTGCAGAGGTGAAGCTACAGGGAAGGAAAGAATGGAAGTAAGAGGGCATGGAAATGCACTATGTTAGCAATGGAAGATATGTGAGTACATTCTCCCTCATTCCTCTTCATTAATCAAGTTTATTTTGAATCCTAGGGTTTGAATAAATTTTGCATTATCTTCTTCTCAGGTTATTATATTTTTTGTTGTTAAGGTTGTAGATCTAGATGGTTTATCCATTTTTCCAAGGTTTAAAATATTGTAATACGGTAAGCATGCATTCTTACACACACACACACACACACACAGATATATATATATATATATTTGTGTTTTGCATATATAAATGGCACCAAAATCCCTGAAGAAGGTTGTGTACTAATAAAAAATGGCTTAGCCATGTTGAAATTGTATTGAAGGAAGGGGATGGTCAGCTTGACACCCTTAGCTTATTTTTGTTTAGAATTGTGGGTGGGTGTCATGTCCGACCCACCCCCTTAATAAAGTGGGGTGCATCGGCCATGCCACCCACCCATCTCAGCAAAAACAATGGAGAATGGTGGCGGGGGCTGCCCAACTCCCTCCCCACTATATATTTTTTTTAAATATTTCCATTCAAACAAAAACAATAAACCATCCCATCTAAGAAAATTCCTTTTTTTAAATATAATTTTCTTTATAAAGTTAAATTAATTTGTATTATATAAATGTATACATATTTTATAATGTGTGTGTGTGTGTGTGTGTGTGTGTGTGTGTGTGTGTGTGTGTGTGTGTGTGTGTGTGTGTGTGTGTGTATTTTATTTTGTTCAAAATGAGGATTATTTCAGCATGCAACAATATATATACAAGTTTGCTTTCCAATATAAATCCTACCGAGAAACCAATTATTTGATATGAAGGGAAAATAAACATTTTCTAGTTTAACTTTTCACAACGGTTTTGAGGAATAATATATTTGCTGATATAAATGATTCTGGTTTAAACATTTTCAAAAAGGATTGCAGGTATAAACTAGTTTATAGCCTAAGTTTGTAAATTTTCTTGAATCAGGATTAATTCCAGAAACAAATATATGAAGAAGGAAAAATAATTTATCGAATTGAAGAGATTAATACTTCTTCACAAATCATGATATGTAATAGTAAAATAATACAACACAATATATTTCCTTATTCTTAATGATAACATTAAATCTAGATTCACAATCAAATAAATTCCATTACAGTTTCCTCAACAAAAAATTGTACATCTTTACCAATAAAGTAAAAGGAAAATTTAACATATATAGCTTCAAATTCAACTCAGAGTTTCATTTTACTTGCAGATATACATATGTTACAAATTTACAACATGTTACATACATTAACAAAAAAATAAAATGTGGATTTCTCAACCAAATTACAGGTGGAATACATTAGGAAAAATTACATAATGTTTACAACTTTCAAGAGATATAGGTTCACACAAAAATCTTCCTTTACAATGGTATAAAATACAACCTTCCAAAAATTCTTCCAACATTCAAAATCCCAATTATAATAGATTCAATTTAAAGTATATTACAATTAAAATTCACAATTTAAAATTCAAGTTTAATAGCCCTCCACCCAAAAGGTGGTGGAGAAATCTTTCCCAAATTTACACTTAATTCCAACAATGACATTAAAACCCACAATGCCTTTTTTCATCCACCATCACCTTCAGCACACAAAGAAGGGAGGGAGCTAGGCTCTCCTCCCAACCATAAATTTGATGAATGGGTGAAGCCAACCCCCTTATTGGCCCCAATATTCCAACAATGAGATAATGCAACATATTCACAACCATGGAAACTAAAACAAGGGCTTCGACATTCACAACATACACACATAAGAAAATTGTTGTAAAACATGAACAACAAATAAAAACCTGAAATTTTAATTCCTCACAAAGGCTCAATCTAGAGCTAAAGGAGAAGGAATAATGGTGGCCACATCCTTATACCTCCCAAGTGGGTTAAGCATCCACCCAATAACCTCTAAGGTGCACAACATAAACACACTCAAATATATCTTATCACTCTGTAATTCAAATACACACAATGAGACAAGATTTAACCTTTTATCTCCCCATTAGTGGAGCACCTTACCCACACTCCCTCCTCAAAATAACGTCTCAAAATCCATTTTATCTCTGCAAAGGCCCCATATTCCCTTCTCCCCACACCTTTCTTAAGGAAAACTACCCAAACCCAAAAAACAACACACAAACATACATTCCAATTGTAAACACATGCAGAAGAAGAACAAATAAAGAACATAAGTTTTTCTCCTACCTTACCATTGATGGAAGATCTTTCCTTCAAGAAAATCAACTCCAACTCCTCTCCATAAGAAATCACTCCAAGTATTTTCTTCTCAAACCAAATCCAAAAACAAAGAGAAAGTTTTTCTCCCTAAAAACTCAAGCCAAATAGTAAAGAAAAATAATAAAGCAAGTAAAAAAGTAAGTAACCCCAAAATCATCAAAGGGATACACATAAATAGACTAGATGGAGGGAGAGGTGATGTGGCTTCATGTGGGATGCCACTCCATCTGCCTCAATTTCACATCACCAATTCCCCACAAAAACCACAGCATCAGAAAGAGGTAGGTGAGGAGATGCCATACCCAAATTGCACTCAAACTCCCTTTTCCACATTTCAAAGTTGAATTTAGGGGATCAAAACATGATGGAAATAATTGCCTCTTTTCCAAAAAAAAATCATCATTATAAGCGAAGTATGACCCCCCAAATCATACGTAAGGTTGGGGGAAGAGATTAAAGAGTGTGGGACAAGAAAATCTTGCTTCACAAGCCTTGAAAAGTGGGATCAAAGCACAAATAGGAGATTGGGTTTAAGAATGGCACACAAAACCAATGCCAAATTTATAATTAAAGTAAAATAGGTGAAAGAAATAAGACATATTCTAAGTAATCCTTTCCCTCCAAAAAGTCACATAATCACATCAACATTAACCTATCCAATTAACATAATTAAGCCAAGGCAAATACCAAACATAAGAAACATAAGGGGCAACATTAGCTCATACTGGAACAAATTACATAGTCAATAAGGGTACAAGGGTACATGAGAAATTTAATATGATCACAACATACACAATTAAATAAATAACATAACCACAGGAAAATTAAAATAGAAAATAAAAAACATACCTACCCATGGTCACATGTAAGGTGCTCCCCCATAGAGACCTCCAAACAGACAACAACAAAGAAGATGAAAAAAACACAAACACAAACACGACGGTTGCCAAGGTAACCATGTTGTGAACATGTGACATTCCTTCATGGTTGGCCTTCCTATTACCTCTTTGTTTTGTGTGATTTCATTTCCCACAACCACAAAATAATACCACCTTCGGCCTCAAGGCCACATCAATACATCAAAGATATAAAAACACATATAAATAATCCATCATATAATTGTCATCATGCATCATGTGGTACACAATTCTATTCTAAATCAAACATTTACAATTATCAAAAATCACAATTCACATTTTATGATTTTTGTGCAATTCACATACTGATCACCTAACATCACCACATGATTAATAAAACATAATATTAATGTACGCATGGTTAGACGATGTAGCGAAACATAATCACAATTGTTATGAATCCAAGATGTCAGTATGTAAGTAAAGAAACACAAAATCACATGTGCTGTAATATCCACCAAAATCAGCTAGGAATCCATATAATCCATGATAAGAGTCAAATCACAATAATAATTAAATGTCAATATAATCTAAATACATGCTATCCAGAACACTATATAAATATCCACGTCTCTAAGAAGCTAACAAGTAATATCATAGTAGAAATAAGTTTAGAAGAGGAGTGGGAACTCCATCCCCCTCCTCTTAGACTTGACTTCCTCCTAGAAGTCACTGGAAGAAGTGTGGAAATTGGGCTTGTAGAAAAGTGGTATCCTCCTAAGTAGTTGACATTTCATCATACTGATCCCACTAGACATGCACCTAATTATTCTCATGGCCTCAAAGGCATAGAGTCCTACTTTCTATTATGCAAATGGGATTCATAGTCACCTATCCCTTCTCCTTCACCTGTAAGGCAGTCCAATCTAAGACATTATAAGTATCTAGTATATATCACCGAAGAAAAGAAACATGAAAAAAAACATGGATGTGAGACAAGTTGGGTGGCAAGGGTAAGTGGTAGGTAAAGAGACCAATTCACTACTAGATCTCAAATGGACTCACAAATCTCAGAGCTAGCTTAAAGGATTTTCTATAAGGGATGGGGATCTTATGAGGTTTGTTTCTTAGGTACACCTTGAGGCCTGCCTAATAACTATGGTCAACTCTACTCAGGTCTGCATACTTCTTCTTCCTATCTTGTGCCTCCTATAATATCTATATGATAAAGGTGACCTACTACTCCATATCATGTAACATGTCTGGCCCAAGACATATTGTGTCCTCTGACATGTCCCAAATAAATAGAGTCTGACACTCTCTTCCGTATAATTCCTAAAATGGTGTCAAGTTGAGTGAACTCTGAAAATTATTTTTGTAAGAAAACTCTACTAGTTTAAGATACTCCTCCCAATGCAACTGTTGATCCATAACGTACATGTGAAGTATATCCTCAGGTATCTAGTTCACCCACGTAGTCTAACCATTTATCTATGGGTTATAAGTTGTATTGAAATTGATCCTCATCCCGAGAAAAAACTAGATGGTCGTCTAAAAATATGATGGGTACAATGGGTTGTGGTCAAAAATGATCTTCCATGGAATCCCATGAAGTATAACTATCTCATCTAAATAAAATCAAGCTAATGCACTCATCGTATAAGTGGTCTTCACAGGAGAAAAATGAGCCACTTTCGTGAAACTATCCACCGTGACCATGATCATGTCATGGTGATATCTAGATGTAGGTAGTCCCACTATGAAATCCATGGAAATGGTGTCCCATTTCCAATCCGGTATAACATGAGGGTAAATAAGGCTATCTAGATGGTGATGCTCAGACATCACCATCTAACACTCTGAACACCGAGATACAAACCATGTTATATCCCTATGAAGACCACTCCAATAGAATAACTTCCTTAGTGAAGTGTGCATCTTGTTCACCCCTAGATGGGCTGAATAAGGTGCAAAAATAGCCTTTGATAATATATCTTAATGCACATCTTAATCTCTAGGTACATAAATCTGGCCCCTAGGTTGAAGAATCCCATCCGAATCCAAAGATATCCACTCAAAATTCCACGCAAGGCATATTTTTGAACCAATGTTTGTTCTAGATGATAGGTAGAACCTTTCATGAGGAAGTTGTTGCAAGATCTTAGCCCTCAAATTTGTACCCATTATAGTAGCCATAACCAGGTGCCTCTATTAACTCAAGGCATATGAAACCACAATCTCCTTCCCATTCACATACTCAGTCTCCATATCATACTCATATAGGAGCTCCATCCAATGCCATTGATGAGCATTGAGATTGGAATGTCTGAAGATTTTTCATAGGCTTAAATGGTCTTTCCTAAGTGTGAACCTCCTACCCAAAAAAAATGTCACCATAAAACCAAATAATGAATCACTGCTATAAGATCAAGGTCATGAGTTGGGTAAATGATCTCATAATCCTTGAGTTTGAGAGATTCAAAAATAACAACTCGACCACCCTACATCAATCCTCCTCATATCCCTACCAATGAAGCATTTGTACATACGAAGAAGACCCTCTATGAATCTAGAACTGCTAGGATAGATGTTATAGTAAGACATTCATTTAGAGTCCTAAAGGCCTACTCACAACTATATGATCAACCAAACTTATTCCCTTTATGCTGTAGGGAAGTGATGGGATGTGAAATACATGAGAAATCCTACAAAAACCCACTATAATAATACCCTACTAATCCCATGAAGCTGTGTACTTTGGTCACGTTGGTTTACACCCACCAATCAATGATAGCTCAAATATTGAAAGGATTGATTGTGATACCTTCCTCAGAAATGACGTGACCAAGATATTGAACCTCTCCAGGTTCTCATAAAGTTATTTCTCTCGAAGACACTCTAGAAACTATCGAAGGTGCTCCTAGTTCTCCTCATACGTGCGTGAGAAAGCTAATATTTCATATAGGAATATGAGCACGAAGAGGTTTAAAAATCTCCTCAATACCCCATTCATCAAACTCCTGAATAATATGGGGAAATTCTTAATATTCAAAGGCATAACTGTAAGAATGTAGTGGCCATATCTCATGTGAAAGATTATTCTATGAATATCTGCCTCTAAAATCCTTAGCTGATGAATCCCTAACTTGATATTGAACTTGGAAAATAGAGTAATACCCTTCATCCAATGAAACCATTAATGTATGCATGGAAGGGGGTAATGATTCTTGATTAAATGAACAATCACAGGGATCAATCTTTATGCTTCACAAAAATCAATGGTATACCCCAAGGGGACACTGTACGTACCTGAAATTGTAGAGTACTACACCACCGGAATGATGTTACACATGCCCCAATGATGATATAGATCTCCTTGCAAGGTGTTCAGAATCCAGAAAGGCTCGCCATGTATACGCTTGTATCCCGCATTCCCCGCTCCGCCTCCACATGCTTGGGTTTTCCCCTTTTCCCCATTTCTTCTTGCATTTTGTCTTCAGTGAAAGAACTGCCACCCTACCTGGGCGGTGGTCTTGTGACCACTGCCCAGGATAGGATGGAAGTCCCGTAACCACCACCCTACATAGTATGGTGGTTTTGTTCACGTTTTCCAGATTCCTCCGACGATCGCGTCAAATGTGATCTTCAAATTTACACGCTTTCTTCAACCACTTTGGCTTGCATTAATGTTTTTACTTCCCTGTGAATAGTTTTTTTCCTTTGTTTATAGTAAAAGAGATCAAATGGGAGTTACCCTATGGTAAATGCATTGGTTATAAATAGCCAGCTTGTTTTCAAGCAAATGACCCTTCATCCTCTCAATTCTCTTGTTCATTTTTTCAATTCATTACTTAGAACTCTATTAGTTTCAGGTTTTACTTCCATTATTGGCATTTTGGAGGTCATATCATCTTCTTGTTTCAAGTCTTGTTTCATTTCTACTACATACAATCAGTTTAACATAGAATAACTTCAGTTCTAGACTAGAATCCATTAGAGTTGCAGGTTTTTTTTTGTCACAAGGATAGTTTTTGAAACTCTCGGTACACTTGTGTTGTATTCCCACAATAAATCCTTGTAGGAATTACATTGTCCAGCTCTTTTCACTTGTGCTATCTCTCTCCTACTTGCATTGTATTCGGTCTATATCCAAATTTTCCACTGTTCGAATACCATCTTCTATTGATACTATAACATACATGCTTTTCTGGATTCACGAGGACACAAAGGAATGAGGAGATCACACTAACGGGATGGAATCACACAAAACTGGATTTCCCACTAATATGTAAATGCCAAGTTTGAGCTATCAAAGTTCTAGTTACGACATAACAAATAGAGTAGTTAATTATTTTATTTCAGTTAAAAGTTAACTCTCGATATTACTGCGGAAGCTGTGGAGATTGATAGTTTCTAAGAAACTGTGATTCATTCCTCACTTCTGAGGTAGGATCAAGATCCTTTCAATTCAAAATATATAGCTTCTTAGATATTTACGATAAAATCACAATTGCATAGGCAAATAGTCATACCAGGCTATGTTGCTTATATTTATTCTGTTATTAGATTAGTTTTTCAATTTATAGATATACTAGAGTAGTTGCTCTTTAATTTCATTAAAATACTTCATTGAAAAATACAAAAATAGAAGGATTCTTACATATTGTAAATACCTCTTTTTTAATCAGTTTATTAAATTCTAGCTAAAATTTGAATCATTTTGTATGAAAATCACAGGACCTAGAGAGCCTAGAGAGTATATATTTGAACTTGTAGTGCCTCAACCAAATCTACCCATGACCTTTGCTGATATAGATGAGGACCTTAGGATAAAAATATTTTGAGCAACAACAAACTTACAAGCAATTACTGAGCAGCTAAGAGGATTAAACATCAAAGACAACAAAGCTTACACGTTTTGGTCAAACCATCTAAACTATAGATTGCCTTGATAAAACACCTGAATGAATATGCAAGGATTCGAACAAGAGCAAACATTTGGTTGCGATACTTTGGTTCCATAGCCTAATGCAAGAGACATCCTTGTTGATATAGACACTAGCTTACATATTCAGATTGCCAGAACACTTGTTAGGTACTCCGAGAAAATCATACAACTTCTAGTTCTAAACATAGAGGCTGAAAAAACATACGATTAGTTGATAGTTCAGAGAAGGGATTGATTCTTCACATGACCAGAACAGGTCCACAACAACCATGAACTCATAGTTGTGATCCCCAAGTCCCACAACCTAAAGGGCTAACAAACCAGTCAAGTATCGACACTGGCTTACGAACCCTGGTATTTAGATCCTCACCACTCTTGCCAAATATTATAGTACAATTCTTCGTATTAAACATAGAAGCCAATAAATGTAATATTTTTTGGAATAGAGCAGAAAACCACCCATAGTTCACAACAAATCCATTAAATCACCTACCAGTACTTTTATGACCTTATTTTATCACTTCGTACGTATCCAACAACCAAGAAATAGGATCTCGGCAGAGCTCAACATTGATTGGACCCTCCAAGCAACCATTATATCCAAACAAACCATTACACCAATTTAGGTTAGGAGGGCCTTCTTCACCTTAGATTCACAAATTCCATTATTGCGTATTGAGGATTTAAGATTACCCAATTATCTTGTCTATATCTATCCACATTCAAAATTCACTGGCTGTCTCGACATGACCTCGAGAGGTCTAGTATGAGGAAGAGGTACTTGTAGATTCCCATGCTCACATGTTACTTTTCCATCGTACAAAATTGGTGAACCTGACGTGAACAAACAATTATTATTCTTTTATTTTTCATTTCTCTCATCCACCTTCGCTCTTTCCCATTATTTTGTGAGTATTCATATACCCCTCGAATATGTCGGGATATGATGCATATGGAAGACCTCTCTCAGGTCTCAAAGTAAACTATAGTCAAACAATTATACAACCATCGCCCTCACTTTCTGCATGGGATGATAACTATTCAAGTAATTACATGTCATCTCAAACTTCCCCTCAAAGAACTAGCTCAAATTCTTCATTCTGAATTGAGGAGTTTGATTAGCTTGCAAAAACACAGTAGCTAGAGCCATCAGGCTCTAATAATATGACGTTTACTAGAAAATCCACTTCATCTAATAGGATTTATTTAGACCAACAGTCAGTAGACAGTCAAATCCCACTCCCCTTTGGGCTGAGATTACTAGAATGCTTTGCTAAAAAATCAAACAACACTCCAAAATATGATCCACCTATGAGGGAGTTTATAAATTCTTAATCAATACCCTATTCCAGGGAAAACAACCATCTAACTACCTATGGAAATGCCCTGGTGAATCTTGGCAAGGTAATGCTCAATTCATAGCAGGGTATCACACCCTTCACAACCCAAAGGTATACACAAACACTGTAAGGAAACACACAAATGTCTTCACCAATAGAGTCATTTCAAGCCTTAGTTGAAAAGGTTGAGGGCTGGAACTTGCCTCAAGAAAAACTAGAATTCATATTTGGGCAAGCAGGAATCCCCAACCCTCTGCATCACCATTTCAAGTTGATTTTTTTTTTGCCTCTTATAGGAACAAGCACGTTAGGCATGCCTCCTCAAAATCCTTATAATTATCCATATAAAATGCCAACTAGGACAACATTTTCAAATCTTGTTTCAGTTGAAAACATGACACCTCCCAACTTGGCACCAAACAATCCATACTAGAACAATGCTCCTCCTTATTTAAACATTTATTCAAAGTCACCACAAGGAGACGTGTTCTCTTCTCCTGGGATGTTCTTTCAACCACAAGTATTCCCTGAGGCCATACAAACGCAGTGTTATGCCATATCAACAACCCATTTCACCTCCACCCACCCGCTCAACAAATGCCATCGATGGTCGTGGCCTACGTAGTAGGGAATTATTCATAATATTTAAAGGAGCCCCTAGACTTCACCATATGAAGTGTTATGCTTCCAAGACCTCTTCTGATTTCCCAAATACAAAGAAGAAGGGGACCCAAAGGCACACATTAAGGCCTATCCAAGCCATATGTGAGTTCTCCTTGGGGTGGGGTTGTTGCTAAAAATATTCCCTAAAACCTATAAGGTATTACCTTCATTGGTATTACAGAATACTTGAAGCCTCGATACACTCATGTAAAAACTCGGGTCTGAGTTTATCAAAGCTTGAGACATGAACAAATTGTTAAGAACGGGCATCAGGGAGTTCTGCTATCAAAAACAAGAACATAATGAGTTTCTGCACATTTGATTCAAATATGGGTATGGTTCTCTAACCATCAAAAAAATACTACAAAATGGATCAAAGGGAACTAAGTAATTATTCCTTAAACTCTCTAATAGAGAGATAAAGAGAAGAATTTCAGAGTTCCCCACTAAGAACTTACGCTGAAGTATCAGAGTGATCTACAAATCGACTAACCAATGATAGATAGTGGTTGTCAGAGCTAGTGGACAATGGGAAATTAACCAAGCCAATCAAAAACTCCATGGCCTATACTAATACCAGGAAGCTAATCAAGACTAAGATCCTTCAACAAAATAACACGACCCGCGACCGGAGTCCTCACATAGCTGGATTAACTGATCAAGTTAAAAGGGAAAATGTTGTAAACATTTCACCACCTGTTAATAATCAATGAAATAGCAATGTAACTCCAACAATCGTTATAGTGGATTTTAATCATCCACCATGGCAACAACAAAAACAATGACAAGTCCAAACAAAAAGGCCAAATCGAAACCCAATTAGATATCAGAATCAAAACCAACGGCAACAGCCTCAAATTTAACTTGAAACCAACAACCTTATCAGAATTTCAGGTCACAACAGATTTTAAATCAACAGCCTCAAAACTATAATCCTAATCTATATTGTGGCTTGCACAAGATTCAATGCCATGATACTAGGACTTGTTGTGAATACAATAAATTTATTCAGTGTTTTCCAGAAGATCGAAAACAAATATTTATCGAATGTTTTAGGTACCAAATTGTAGTACCCACGCCAACGCTTTACTGCAGGGGCAATTTACCATCAAAAAATGCATCCATCAAGATCTTCAAGACCCACTCCAAAAAACCATTATAATAATCCAACCAGGAGATCCTAACAGAACAAATAAGGTTGTATGAAAGGCAACAATGATCATGAAAGCTTCAACATTCACTAAATTCCCCCCAATCATACCCTAATTAGGAACGGACCTCAACTAAGATAGTTGGTTTAGTGGAGTATACGCCCGAGCTACCCATAGAAACCATAACAGAACATGGGATTAGTCTTTCTAACCATTCCAATTTATTCATTAGAGCCAGATAGCACTCAAACAAACTTGGTAAAATCTATAGGTGCCATGTTAATTAATGATTAAGGCAAAAAAGGAGAGAAAAAGAGAAGTAGGGGATTTGGGAAAGAAAAGAGAAAGCAACGTATAAGTAGGGATTGCTATCTATTGAAGAATTAGGACTTGGTCAGAAGCAACATCACTCCTCCCCAAAAATGTAAGTCAACCATTGGAACTTTGAATTTATCCCCCTGGAGGCAACCAAGGGGGGGGGAGGGAGATAGTGATACAAAATCTAATTTGTATAAGAAAATGCCCAATCGACCTGAAATTACATGAAGAGGTGATCCCGAGCCTTACATTACAAGTTTGGGTCTCTAATAATTAGTTGAACGTGTAATGGTTGACGGGGGTTAGTAGTTAACATAGTCCCCTTCACTTTCTTCAAAATTTAGGAGTGGGAGAAAACATTCACAAGGTGAAATACGCTAAGAGGTTATGACCGCCTCAAAGCCAGTTTGATTGGAACCATTAGTTTTACCGTCACTTGTAGGACAAGACAGTCCTCAAAGAGTTTTATATTATAGATCGGGAAGGACACCAATATAAAAAATTTTTTTTTTTTTTTTTTTTAGGATACTTTTTTCAGCCATGGATACACCGCATGAAGGCAATCCCCTTCCATGTTATTCCAAGAAATTTTTTATATTTCTTCACTTAGGGGAAAATATTCATGCACATAGGTGACCCAAAACCCTTTGATATTCCCGAAAGATGATTTGAAGAAAATACCGGGTGTTTCATCCGAGTTTTGAACTCCCCAACAAATTCAACTTCATCAAAACTAATTTAATCAAAAACCAAAAGAAGAGTTGATACCCACCATGGAGTTGGAGTGTAGAAGCTTACAAGTCCAGCCGAGGGACATTCCAAAACCTCAAAAAATGGGAGACAAATGTTATAAAAATGGTTCACTAGGGATGCCACAAAAAGTATCAAGTTGCAGAGAAGACCTTACAGTTTTCCTAAAGTTGATCCATGTGTATGGAAACCACCCTCAAAATTTCTTCTCTTCCATCAGACAAAATTTTTATGGTAGAGATAACCGAAGCAGAAGAAACAATTACAACAGATATCCCAACATCCATTATTCTAAGTGAGCATTGGACTCTCCACTTCAATGGAGTTAGATGTCTCTTTAGACTTGGAGCAGGAGTAATCATTACTTCACTTGACAAAAAAAATTACCTTTCTCCTTTAAATTAAACTTCAAATTTACAAACAATGGGGTTGAGTACGAATCTCTCCTCCTTGGACTCATTCTAGCTAAATGAATGGATGTTAACAACATTAGAGTACTAGGAGACTCGTAATTTGTTACAAACCAAGTCTCTGAGGTATATGAAACTAGAGCTGAGCACTTACAACTCTATAAAACGACAGTATTAGATCTAAATAGGGGATCGTAACTTCAGACAATTGAAGCAGTCCCACAAGAGAAAAACCTTATAACAGACTCGATAGAAACCACAACTTCCCATTTCACCCCAAACAGTGAGTTGGAAGATATAAATTTCACGGTATCACTTCGTACTGAACCATTAGTGCATAAAATTTCAACAAAGTCACCCCTAACTCATGGAAAAGCCGACGATGAATTTTCTATCATGGATCACTTTGACAATGATAGAATCACTCTTGAATATCTAAATGCCTATGCAGAGCTACACCTTGCTCACCATATAGTTGATCGTTCCCTAAGAACCACATTTCCTCTCCTACTTGGAAATCCACGGTAGAGGTCTCCTCCACAAAAGGGATTCAATATATATGGATAGAAAATGAGAAAGGTGGGAGTACCTCCAGCACCACCAAATTTGAGAAGGAACGCTTATTTGATAGAAGAAACAAGTGGGAAATAAACATGGGAAAGGAGGAAGAACCAATAATTTTAAGTTAGGTATCCTCGGAAACATTTAGAGGAGATGAAAAGAACACCTAAATGCCCTCAAATAAAAGAAAGGATTGTAGTTTAATTATAGGAAAGAGGCCATTACACCACAAGAGTGCGAAAGAGAGGAACTAATAACAATAAGGAAAAAAAGAAAAATAGAAAAAAAAAAGGGGGAAAAAGGGGAAACCAAACGACCCCACCCCAAACATTCTTGTTTCCATACCAATCACCGTGTCACTAACCAGATGCGAAGCCAATTAAATAGAATTAAGGACCAATGAAGCCAAAAAGTGGTCTCATGGTTAAAGAGGAAGTAGTAAAACTTCTCCAAGTAGGATTCATCAAGTTTGGTTGAGTTATTCAAAATGGGTATCTAATATTTCCCACCCAAAAAGTATGGGAAGATTGCCTTGTCTAGATTTTTGGGATATAAACAAAAACCTTGTCCCAAGGATTGACTTCTGATTACCATCATTGACGTTGTCATTGATGCAACAGTTGAATTTGAACTATTGTCCCTCATGGATGGGTTCTCAGGGTACAATTAGATTAAAATATCTAAATAGGATTAAGCCAAAACTACATTCATAACTCCTTGGAGAACTTATTGTTACACTGTCATGCCATTTGGTCTTAAGAATGTCAGTGCTATGCACCAGCAGACAATGACTTATATATTCCATGATCTTATCATTAAAATTGTGGAATCCTATGTGGATGACTGTTTGCCAAAGCCCAGAAAGTTGTGATAATCCAGAAGTTGATCCGTATTTTCCTCTCATGATTATTGAATATGAGTCCCATTAAATGCAGGAAGTGTGTGTTGGTTGATAAGAGGGAAACTTTTGGGGCTTACATTATATCTTAACGAGGGATTGGGATGTTGATCTATCCAAAAACGGGGCGGTTCTCAAAATGCGTCCACCCTCCGAAAAGTCTGGATCAGGTCATTTCTTGGGAAACTCAGTGCAATCTACATGTT
>CM034151.1:139863416-139929698 GCA_019776745.2 Taxus chinensis | reverse complement strand
AAAAATAAGGTAAAGATTGTTTGACACTCTATCACGGACCGTGCCCCTATGGCCACGCGGTTGGTTCCATACACACTACCTTCTACGGCGGCGGTCCCATAACCACCACCATGTATAGGGTGCAGACTGTCCGCCAAAACCTAAATGGCTTGGAACCCTAAAAACTGCTTAAAGCAAGCAAAAACACCTTTTAACAAAAAAATAAACCTACCTTAGACACCCCCCCTATGAAACCACATTTAAAGTAACCATTTTCAAAAATGATCCCCCTAAGAAAAAGATTTCATATTTTCACATTTAGGTTTAAAAGCCAATAAACGAGAAGATACTAAGTGAGACTCATTGGTCAATGTTTCCACTGTCGGAGGCATGATCGCTATCTCACCATGAACATTTTGACCACACTCTTGTCGAAAACCATCACCGTGGGCCCCAGAGAAAATCAATCCACGTAAATGAATAGTAAAATGGCATCATTTTATATAAATAGCCTTCTTAAATTGATTTTGAATGTCTTTCACAGGGACGGAGCACCGACAGAGGTAAGTTATAAAACCTGCATAGATTGTAAGTCCTTTTCTCATATCAATTCAACCTTATTTCTCAATTTATTTTATTTTATTTATCTGCACTTGAATCCCCTTTTTAATTTTTACAGGTAGTGGGATCTTGGATAGCAACTTTCCAGCACATGGGTGTGTTAGGTATAGCTCCTAACTCCCCATTTCAGGAACGCCATACTTGGATCACCATTTTTAAACCTCTCCATGGATAAGACACTTCTATAGGGGGCAAATTTGTACATACCCAAAATCCATAGGGGTACGTACATGCCAAAAACGATGTTTACAACATGACCCGATATGATACAGATCTCATTGCAAGGTTTAGACACTAGAAAGGTCGACCATGTATACACTGTATCCCACATGCCCCCGATCAGCCTTACAGTGCTTAGTTTTCCCTTTTTCCCCCTTTCTTCTTGCGTTTTGTCTTCAGTGATGGAACCGTCACCTTGCTTAGGTGGTGGTCCTGTGACCGCCACCCAAGACAGGGTGGTGGTCCCATAACCCCCACCCTGCACAGGGTAGCAGTTTTGTTCGTGTTTTCTAGATTCATCGGCGATCAGTATCAATGCAATCTCAAATTTCACATTTCTTCAACCACTTTGGCTTACTTAATGTTTGTTTCCATGTGCTAGTGTTTTCCTTGCTATAGTAGAAAGAGATCAAATGGGGAGTACCCTCTGGTAAATGCATTTCTTATAAAATAAGCATTGTTTTCAAGAAAATGGCCCCTCATCCTCTTAATCGTCTAGTTAGTTTTTCAATTAATTGTTAGAATTTTGTTAGTTCAGGTTTGCTTCCATTGTTGACATTTTGGAGGTCATATCATCTTCTTGTTTCAAGTCTTGTTTCATTGCTACTGCATATAGTCAGTTTAACATAGAATAGCTTCATTTCTAGACTAGAATCCATTAAAGTTACATGTTTTGTTTTATCACAAGGATAGTTTCTGAAACTCTCAGTACACTTGTGTTGTATTCCCAAAATAAATCCCGCTAGGAATTACATAGTCAAGCTCTATTCACTTGCGCTATCTCTCTCCTACTTGCATTGTATTCGGTCTATATCAAAAGCTGCCATTGTTCTAATACCATATTCTATTGATACTATCACATACATGCTTTTCTAGATGCATGAGGACATGAAGGAATGAGGAGATCACACTGAGGGGACGAAATCAAACACAACTAGATTTACCACTATTCTGTAAATGCCAGGTTTGAGCTATCAAAGTTTTAGTTACGACATATCAAATAGAGTAGTGAATTATTGTATTTCAGTTAAAAGTAAACTCTCGATATCACTGAGGAAATTGTGGGGATTGATAGTTTCTGAGAAAATGTGATTCATTCCTCACTTATGAGGTAGGATCGAGAGCCTTTCAATTCAAAATATATAGCTGCTTAGATATTTAGGATAAAATCACAATTGCACAGGAAAATAGCCATATCAGGCTACGTTGCTTGTTTTTTATTCTGTTATTAGATTAGTTGTTCTTTTTTTAGATATATTAGAGTAGCTCCTCTTTAATTTCATTAAAATACATCATTGAAAAATAAAAAAATAGAAGGATGCTTACATAGTGTAAATACCTCTTTTGTAATAAGTTTATTAAATGTTAGTTAAAAGTTGAATGATTTTGTATGACAATCACATGACCTAGAGAGCCTAGAGAGTATATATTTTTCCCTTCTTGGAAAAATGGAGTAAAGATTCTAAAATGGAAGCACACCCTCACCAAATCATATTGAAGCCTTATAAGGTCCTTGAAGTTGTGTCATAATGACATGTGGAGGTTTCCGTCGGGTCTTCTTTCCTTAGAATTTTTAGCAACTTCCTAAAGGGCTTGAGACATGTGGTTAGCCCACGTTCATTTAAGGTCTCTATTTTTAGGGACCATCTCAAGATGCACCATTGAGATGCGTGGCAGTTTGAAAAGTCAAGAGGTGGAGAGGTGGGCTATTGGGAGCAACTTGGATTTTTTTCCCCTTGACATTTAAATGATTAAAATCATCAAAATTACCTGTGGACCCAACAGAGAATAGTCAAGGTTTTTCTCAAGTCAACGGCAAAGGTGCGGACTTTTAGGGGAAATTTAGAAAACTTTCGTTTTGTGGAAAAAGGAGTTAAACGTGTAAAAATAAGCGTGGTTCCACTGGGACCCACATCAAAAACTAAAATTAAAAGTGCGGAGCTATGGGGAAAAATTGGAAAAATTTCCCTCTTCCAAAAAAGAGGTGAAATAGTAGAATTTAGCCACGATTCCTTTGAGACATGTCTCAGGCCCATTTTTCAAAGGTGGAGGGGCAGAGCAAATTGAGAAATTTTGCATTTTTTTCCGAAATGTGTAAAAGGTAAAAAGGAACCCTCAGGTCCATCTTAACTTGGATCTCCCGCATGGATGGTCAAAATTCAAAGGAGAGATCAATGGGAACTATGCATTTGTATCTAGTTTTCCACCATTTCTACTTGAAAGCTCCTAGGGATGCAAATTTTTACAATTTTTTATCATTTCTTGGAGTCTCCTGCATGTAAAATGAAGAGGAACATTAATTTAATATCCTGGTTAGGTGGGAAAAATATGAAAATGTCTTTTCCATTAAGACATGATCTAAGCATTGGCGTCGATCTGATTTTCCATTTTTTCTTTCCTTGGCATGCAAAGAATTAGATTTGACAGATTGGAGGAGGAAGTAGTTGGTGTATGAGATGAAGAATGACTTACTAGGTGAAGAATTGAATTCTGGAAATATTTGGAGAGATTTTCCCTCTACACACAAGACAACTTTTTCAAAAATTTGATTCTGGGAGTCTCAACACGCAATGGTTCTTTGAATTTCTCTTTTGTTTTGGGAAAAATCTATTTTAAATGAAATATTATAAATTACATGAATTATTCGTGAAAATGGTTGGAGTGTTAGAGGTCGAGACTGATTTTTCTAAGAGAAAATCTTGATAGAACCCATCCTTCTAAGAAACCATATGAAGAAACCTATTTATCTCCTTTGTGTTAAATTTGATCATGTCAAGGTGGTTGCAAGTGTAAATCCATTGAAAATATTTGAGATTGTTCTAGAAACTTTCCCCTGCTGATAAATTTAATCAAACTTGAGCTAATGTACGTTATTTTTGAGAAAAAATTGTGTTTGCTTCATTTTTAAATGTCTACAAGTAGTTTTCTTGTTCCCGTTGCAATCTTACATTGAAATATTTGTGAATCACACAAGATCTTATCCTTGTGATATATTAGTGGAATTTTCAATTTCATCTATTAGAAGAGCTTCCATTTGATAGTGAAATAAACAAATTTAAAAATCATTGTGACTCCTAGAATGACTATAAGATTGTTTATTAGACTTTGAGGGTATCTTAAGAGTGATGAAACAAAGGTTGATAATGTTTAGTTAAGTTTTCCAATTTGAGCCTTCATTTTAGATCCTTGAAGTTTGTGAGAAAAGTGTTGATATGGGCCTCCATTGAAGCACATATTCTGGTTAAAGGAAGATCCTAACTATCCTGAAGCATTCTATTGTTCAAGCTCTACATTTTTGTAAAATTTCTCTAGGATATGGTGAATCAAGTTTATCTTGCCTCACCTCCCAAAAAAATTCATTTAAAAACAACCAATCTTACCCATACTACCCCTCCTTGTCCTGTGTGTATACAAATGCATAATTTCTACTACCAAAACATGTAGAAACAATCAGGTTTTCCATGTCTTTAGTGGCCGGAACCTTTCTTAGAAAATATCTCCATTATATAGATTGATAACTCGTGAGAGTTAGGTTTTTTTTCATTGATCATATTTTCTTCAAGGTCTTCTTAATAACTTTGCAAGGAAGGATATATCCATCTCCTCTGCAAAAAATAGGCTACAAAAAGTGTCCTCTCACATTGGTTGAAAGGCATAACCATAAAGCTTGTGATGCTGCTCACCTTTTAAGGGAGAATCAATTTGGGTACCAACACTTGATTGGCACCACTGCAAGGGAAAAATTGATTACAGTTCATATTCAAACCCTAGTAAACACTTCTTGAAGGCTCTAAGTGTTAATACATTGTTTTGAACATCATCTTGTGTTCAGACCCGTAAGAAGTATTCAAGGTTACAAGTGCGATGTGTAATTATTTCAGTTTCTACACCTAGTGCACTGGCTTTCAATGATAAATTTGGGTAAAGAAAAGTCATATCCTTTCATTTCTAGTTTCTAGTATTGATAGACATTTGATAAATCATATTTTAGTGCATTTGTAAAACTAAGGTGGAAATACTTAGTGGCAACTCCCTGTTGATATGATTCTTTATAACTACTAGTGTCTTAACCTCTGTCAATTGAGATTTGTTACTAATCTTTGCAAACTTGGAAGGAAGGAGATATTTCATTGCTAGGGATCCTACTAGGACATTAATTCAAGAGCTAGGAAAAACAAAGTCAGAAGGAAGAAAAGCATAGAGTGTTGTTGGAGATTAGCAGTTTAGAAAAGGGGTCTCCATTGATGAAAGTGATTGGCCTATCATTGAAGATTTCCATTCAAGTGCTTCTGAATCAGGTAGCCTCTTGGTGGAATTGAATTCTCTAACTAGAGAAGGGCCTTTATTTGAATTTGACAAGTTTTCTTCTCATTCTGCCCCTGTCTTTTCAAGTGTTGATAGGGTTTTCTATGAAATGAGGCCTTTAGGGGATATCCATTTTGAAATTTATACTCTTGTATTTAAATACCCTCTTCCCCTTTTCAATTTGTTTCTCCTCCAGGGTCACCACCTCAAAATAACATATCCCAACCCCCACCTAGACCTCCATTTTTTGTAAACACCTTTTTCCCTATTAATTTTATAGGGATGGTTGGTTAACCAAATGTAGTTCCCCAGGTTGTGAGAAATATATTACCAAAGTTCCAAGGAAACAACGCTATAAATGGTGATCAACATTTAAATATTTTTATCAATATGATGGAATACTTTGAGATTGAATATGAAGATTTATATATCAAACTATTTTTCCCTACTTTGGAATAGGATGCAAGGGACTGGTATAAAACTTTTCCATATAATTCCATTGATTCTTAGATAGAGATGAACAATGCATTTAGATTGTAGTATGGTGATAGAACTGACCCTAGGTTTCTTCTATAAGAATTTGAAAACATCGAGAAGAATCCTAATGAGTCAGTAGATGATTTCAACACAAGGTTTAACAAGACCTTGAGGAGATTTCCTGTGAGCTTAAGGCCATGTGATGAATCATGTTTGATCAAATATTCAGATGAATTTGATAAAAAATATGCTTACTACTTGAGGGACAAAAACCCTACTAATTTGAGGTAGGATTTCACCATGGCTCTAAAAAATGAGAACAACATCAAGGAAATTAGAAATCCTACAAAAAGGAAGGGTGTAAAACTAATTAACCTGAAAAAGCCTCAAATGAGTAAGGTTGCTGATTTAGAGGAATTTGTGAAAACTTTGGCAGGGGTTGTCCAAGAAATATCTTACGAATTAGCCTAGGAAGAAAAAGGAATTGGGCAGAGTTCACAAGGTTAGCACAAGTAACAAGGCTAAGACATGTTTACAAATCATCATAGAAATAATCAGAGATATTATGACAGAGGAAAGGGACCTATTTGATTTGGAAATAAATAGTCCCAGGCTAGGGAAAATAGATCGGTACCTGATCCTTTGGCTCCCATAGTTGTTTTTGTGGAGGAGACATATGTCATTGATTGGTGTGACAGATTTTTCATGTCCCATGCTCCATGTGAGGAAATTCAACAAGAGGAAGAAGAAGTTGATGATGATAATGATGATGATGTTTGCATGATGGGTTGCTCCACAAGCTCACAACAAGGGGCAACTTCAACTAAGGTAATAAGTTCTTGAACTGCTGCTGATTTTTGGGATTACATCCACCAAGTACCTATTCTTCCTCCCTCTCATACTTTCAAAGTAGATACTGAACAAGCTTTTGAATTTCCCAATAATGACTTTGAATATTGAAGATATTTAGTGATAAATAAGTATGATGGAGGAATCATATCTGAGGAGGACAGACAGTTGTTGATGAACATTGTTGTTGCTCAAGAGAAGGAGTATAACACAAGAAGTAGGGTTATTAAAGGGATAGGGCCTCAGGCCAAGCCAAAAACTCTATTGCTTTCAAATATTCCTAAAGAGGCTCCTAAGAAAGATGCATCTGCCAAGGGCCTTGTTGTCCTAAACAAAAATCATATGCCTCTGCATTCCCAAGCTGTCAAAAATCATGTGCCATCTAATGAGTGTGTCAATGTTCCTTCCAATATTGCCTTGCCAAATTCTATCCCTTAAGATATTTCCCAACTCTTGAGTTAGCTCGAGATCTCAGTTCCAATTATTGAGTTACTTAGGATTCCTTAGCACAAGAAAATGGCTTTTGAGTATTTGGGGCTAAAGGAGGAGAAGACTACCTTAGTTAGACATATAAACATTATCCAGACTCCACTAGCCATTAAAGAGTTAGAGACACCACTAGTGTTGGAGGAACTAGGTGAAGCACCTAAGGTTTATTTGGGGACATCCTTGGTGGATTCTCAGCTAAATGTGGATCCATTCTTAACCAATCTGATCATTAAAGATAGATTGCTACACAAATGTATGTCTAACTCAGGGGCATCATGTAATGTTATGCATCTAGAAGTCATGAATGAGCTAGATATCAAAGTAATAACAACATATGGGAAGTGTAATACTATGGACTCTAGGGAAGTGCTAGTGGTGTGATGTGTGAAAGGTCTGGTGGTGTAACATGTAGCTTATCCAGGTAAAAACATTGCACTTTATGTTGTTATTGTTGATTGCCCAACCAAGTGGGGTATGTTGTTATCTAGAAAATGTACTGCAAGTGTTGGTGGGAGTGTTCAAATGGACATGTCCTATTCTACCATCCAAATTGAGGGAATCCTTGTCAGGTTGTATGGAGAAAAGAAGATGTTGGACCTTATTGAAGATCCCAATAGTGCATCTTATGAAGTATTGTACATAAGTGTTGATGCTGATTAATTTGTAGGATTTACTGATGGAAAAGAGCACAATATTGAATAATGTAAGTGTCTCAAACAGGCAGGTTCAATTGGAATTTATTATTTGATGGAGCTTGCTCCAAGTTTTAAAATGGCGTTGGTGTTGTTCTAATCTCTTCAGGCCAGGGAGAATTTGTTTTTTCCTTTAAACTCAACTTTGAGTGTACTAATAACATTGCTGAGTATGAGACACTTTTATTAGGTCTGAGGATTGCTTGGAAATATGGTGTTAAAGAAATCATTGTCAAAGGAGATTTAAAATTAATTTTAAAGAAAGTTAGAAAACTTCATTCCACAAAAAATTAGTGAATGAAACAATACAAGCTAAAGTTTGGGATCTCATTGAGATGTTTAACTCAATCAATATTGTGCATCATGATAGTAAGTTCAATGATTTGGTAGAAAAACTTACAGTATTGGGATCTCAGTTTGATAATTGTACAGTATCCCCATATTGTGAATATGATGTTGAGGTGTTAACTAGGGCATCTGTACCTGACAACACTAAAAATTGACAAATTTTTGATGATGATGCTCCGGTCAAAATATTATTGTAGAACTAAGTGGAGTTTACTGACCAAAGTAGTGATTAGGAGCCAATGGTGTGCATAGCAGAGGGTAAAGAAACCTTGTTTGGCAAAGACATCATCCAACTAAAGACTAATACCATTCCTACAGGGCTGGTTACTCTTGAATCCAAATTTGATAATGCTAAATGCATTATTAACAGATACGTAGGAGCCTTAAGGGATGTTGAGGATCATGAGCTTAGGACAAAGGAGAAACCAAGGAAGATTTGGTTGGGAAGCAATCTCAGAAAGGAGGAAAAATAGTCTTATGTCCAATTGCTGAAAAAATATCAATATTGCATGGCTTGGACTTATTTTAAACTAAAGGCATACAGAGAGGATTTGTTTCAACATGATATTCCCTTGGAATCTAATGAAAAACCATTTAGGAAGAAACAGAGGCCAATCAATCCACTCCTATCTCTTAAAATGCAAGAGGAACTGAAGAAATTGAGGGATGGAGGAATTATTCAGCCTACAAGGTATTCTTCTCGGGTAAAAATCCTAGTACCAGGTAGAAAGAAGAATGGTGACATCAGGATGCATGTGAACTTTAGAAATATGAACAAAGCATCAATGAAGGATAATTATCCTTTACCAAACATGGAAAACATGTTGCAGTCAGTGACCAGTTCTGAGCTGCTATCTACCCTGGATGGTTTCTTTGTTTATAACCAAGTTGTGGTAAAGCAATAAAAAAGAATTAAGAAAGCCTTTACCACCCCCTGGGGAACATATGTATATGTCAGGATGCCCTCTAGACTGATGAATGCTAGAGAAACCTTTCAAAGAGAAATGGATATTGATTTTGCTGGTTACATCAATGATTTTATTGTTGTCTACCAAGATGATGTAACTGTGCTCTCCAGAAAGAGGTGATCATGTGCAAAACTTGGATAAAATGGTGATAAGATGTATAGAATATGGCATTTCACTCAATCTAAATAAGTTCCACGTCGGAGTATAGAAGGAAAAATTGATTTGTCACATTGTGTCACAAGGAGTAATGATTGATCCAGAAAGGGTAGAGGCCATCAACAAGGTCCCAATTCTGAGAACCAAGAAAAGGATTTAGTCCTTCTTAGGAAGATAAACTTTATCAGAAGATTAATATCAAACTTTTTTCATTTGACCATTCCAATCACAGGCATGCTAAAGAAGGACCAGGCCATCAAATGGGAGGAGAATTCCATTCAAGATTTCAATGGGATCAAGGAAGCATTAAAACATGCCCCTATTTTAGCATCTCTAGATTATAATAAACCTTTCTAACTATTTTCTTTTGCTTCAAATAACACTATTGAATCTTTCTTATTACAGAAAGATGATGAAGGGCTTAAGAGGCCAAGTTCATTTTTTAGTAAGGCGTTGTAGGGGACTGAGCTGAAATACACTATTATGGAGAAGCAAGCATTTGCCTTGGTAAAAAAAATAAAGGTCTTCAGGCCTTACAATTTGAGCCCTAAAATTGTTGCTTATGTTCCCCACATTATGGTGAAAGACATCTTATCAAAGATGGAAATCTCAAGCAAAATATGCATATGGGTGAAAAAGCTGCAAGAAGATGACATGGATACCCAAACAACAAATTTGGTGAGAGGTTTGAGCTTGGCGAAGCTTATGGCTGAGATAAACTTGCAAACTATTGAGGTAAATGAGGTAGAAGAAGGAAGGGTAGATGTTTTTGAAAAATTGATGAGTTCTGAGTGGTACAAAGATGTAATTTTTCATCTCAGACATCTATACTACCCGGAGTATTTGGGTAAGAACCAGAAAAGATCCCTTAAGTTGGCTTCCCATAAATCTATCATTATTGATTATGGGTTAGCTTGGAAGAACCCTGACGGAGTTCTCTTAAGGTGAATTACTTAAGATGAAGCCCTCAAGATAATCACTGATATCCATGGAGGAGTTTGTGGGGGGAATTTTGGTGGAAGAGTCACAACACACAAGATGTTGAGGGCTGGTTATTAGTGGCGAAATATGTTAATGGATACAACTCTTTTGGCTAGAAGATGTGAGAGTTTCTAGCACTAATCTGGAAGACTTAAAGCTTCAGGCTCCCTACCTTTGGAGCTTGTATCAATTGAAGCCCTATTCAAGCAATGGGGAATGGATTTCATTAGTAAGAATTCAGACCCTTCAAGTGCTGGCCATAAGTGGATTCTTGTAGCCACTGATTACTTCACCAAGTGGGTGGAGGAAATCCCAACCAAAAGAGTGACACACCAAATTGTCATGGATTTTATGCGAACCATATCATCTATAGGTTTGGAGTGCCAGTTAAAATTGTTGCTGACAATGCCATGAGATTTAGCGATAAACCTTTGGTGGTAATTTGCAAATAATACATGATCAATTTGACATATGCTTCTAATTACAATCCCCAAGGAAATGGACAAGCTGAGTCTAGTAATAAAAATTTGCTAAAGATTATTAGAAGAACCTTAGATCTAAATAAAATAAAATGGGGTGAACAACTGAAATTCACTATTTGGGCTGACAGAATTACTTTAAAAGAGCCCATGGAAAAAACCCATTTGAATTGGTGTATGACACTTAAGCTTTATTGCCCCTACATATGCAACTGTCCTCATATCAGTTCATTCAACAAACTAGAAGATCAAGAAGGTATTCCATATGAGGCTTGCATTAACCAGATTGTTGAACTTGATGAAGAAAGGAGAGCATCTCACCAAAGGCATGTGAATTTCAAAGAAAAATTGAAGATGTTATTTGACAAGAAGGTCATTCTCAAAGCTTTCAACATTAGAGATCTTGTGCTATTATGGGATAGTAGGCATGAAGACAAGGGAAAACATGGTAAATTTGATGCACTGTGGATGGGCCCTTACTCCATTGACATTTATACTGGTGAGCATACATTCTTCTTGAAATATTTGGACGGTGAATTTCTCGAATTACCTGTTAATGGTAGGCACTTGAAACATTTCTTGGATTGATTCCCCAGAATTGAGGTGAGTATCATTTTTATAGTGTATAACTTGTTGGTTGCTTTCTGTCTTTTGTATTTTATCTCATTCTGGTCCTCATCGATCTAGTTTTACTGGTTTCTTGGTTTGATTTTTTGAAGGATGGTTGTGGTTGTTCCGCTACACTAGCTTATTCTTTGACTCCATTTCCCAATGGTCTGCTCTTGGCAATTGGTCTACTAGTTGTTCTTGTGGCACATACAAGGAGTGCCCATCCCCGAGTCAGAGCTAATGTTGGTTCTCATTTTGATCTCGCACCATTTGTCTTGATTTTCCTTTCATCTACGTGTTATGAAACATTTTATCTCTTGGTGTGGATTTTCTGAAGCTTTTACCTCCATTTGAATGCCTTGAATTGTTTACAAAATCAATTGTGATGCCCCTTCTTGAAGAAATCTCTGAGTTTGCCCTTTTTTTTCCCTAATTCCTTCAAAATCCATGGGCTCTGCCATTGTTTGCTATTTTTCCCTGACCATGGATGCTCAAGAATGATCAATTTATATTTGTATGCCTTTGAAAATCCAAATCCATGGTCGAAAAATGCTTAGAACCATGATTCACTTGGTTTTGTTCCAAAAAAAATCATCCTTAGTGAAAAATTAGATTCTGGGCATGAATGGAAAATTTATGTGCTTTTGACGGTTTGGCAGGCATCTTTTCCTATCAAAATTATTCCTCAGAATTTGCGGTCATGTGGCTTCTTTTGGTTGGTTAGGGGATGACGGGAAAATGTTTGAACTTGTCACATTTTGATTTTTTGGCATAATGGAAAATTTGGTCTTGTAGCTGCGCTTAATTCTAATTGGTTATTTTTGTACTCACGTAACTTCTTCTAATTGGATGAGGCATGTCAGGTTTCTTTTATGAACTTTTTCTTTTTGGCTACTTTGGAAAAAAAGTTGAACTTGCCCTGTAGCCCTGCCAGGCTTCGATTAAAGTAAAATTTAAGAGGTAGAGAAAATTTCTTTCTTTGACCCTGCAGAAGGACACATGGCAAAGTTAAAATCGAAGATGCAGGCCTTCAGAAGAAATTTGGATATATTTCCCTTCTTTGAAAAATGGAATAAAGATTCTAAAATGGAAGCACACCCCCGCTGAATCATATTTAGGCCTTATAAGGTCCTTGAAGTTGTGCCATAACAACATGTGGAGGTTTCTGCCAGGTTCTTTCCTTATAATATTTAGCAACTTCCTAAAGGGCCTGAGACACGTGGTGAGCCCACTCTCATTTAAGGTCTCTATTTTTGGGGACCATCTCAATGTGCGCCATTGAGATGCATGGAATTTTCAAAAGTCAAGAGGTGGGGAGGCAGGCCATTGGGGGTGTCGACACTAAAGTTTTCCTACGTAATTTCTATTTCATTAATATATGTATTAGGAATAGGATGTTGTTAAGTATAATTAGTAGTAGCATCCGATAGAAGATAACGGCACTGCCGGTATGACGCCACCAATAATTTTTGTGTTATGTTTGTTGTTGTGTTTCCAGATTACATTCACCAAACTAAAAGCTATTCATTAGTAAATTATCATAGCATGAGGAGTTCCCGGTGGAGAATTATCATAGTGCCGAATTGGTGTTGACATTTTGGTTCCATTGTCGGAACCATTCCTCATTGGTGGATTTTTTGGAGAGATATCCTCACTTAGTCTGAAATCATTTGGAGGGTAACCTTGTTTTTACTATGCATAGTAGTTACCATGGTAAAGTCACTTTGTACCGTGAATAGTATTTACCACAGAAACTCTACTTTCTATCATGAATAGTATTTACCACAATAACTTCACTTTTTACTATGAATAGTGTTTACCACAGTAAAGTTATTTTTTACCGTAGTAAGTCAAGTTTTACTATAGTTTACCATGGTCATTCCTATTTTATCGTAGAAAGGTGTAAATTCACTTTCTATTATAGTGATTCCAATTATTTGTGCACATAAGTCTTGTTGATTGTACTTGTGGGTTGGTATTTCACTATGGTTACTTTTGAAAATGGGGAAGATTCCTGTTTTTTAGCCCAATCTAATGAAGATGCTTCCTATTTCATTCAAGATTTTAAACAATCTTGTATTTGTAATGGTCTTATAAGAAGGGAAAAATGGACTGAATTTTTTTCTACCTTTTTGGATGGTAGAACCCTTAGGTCATTTGAAACACAAGGTGATAATGTGAAAAAATCATGGGATTTATTAACTGAAATTTTTCTTAAAGAATTTGGTGAACAACAGAAATATGCAGATCTCATGATCGATATCAAAAAGCTATGCCAAGGAGAGAAGGATAAGATAAGGGATTATCATGCTCATGTTCTAGAGCTAAGGAGGAAGCTTGATGCCCAGATCTGGAAGGAAGGGCTAGCGGATGGGTTGATGAATGGCATGGATAATATCCTCTATAAGCACTTCATTCTTGGGATGAAGCAAGAGATCAGAAAAATGAGTGAAGCATGACTACCCAATGACCCTCAAACAAGAAAAGGAGATTACAAGAAGGCAAGAATAAATCATGGAAGAAGAGCCCAAAGAAATTGTTGCTAAGGTAGAGCCTACACCAACACCTTTGGTCTAAAATCCACAACCACTCTTGGTGAGCACAAATATTTCTCCTAGAACATCTACTGAGTATGAAGATCTGCTCAGGAAGATGGGCTAGTTAACTATTAATCTTCTTCAAGGAAAATAGTTTAGTTCTCAGGGAGGACATAGAGGTCCAAGAAGAAATGTTTCTGAAGTAGTAGATAATGATAAAGGAAAAGCACCTATAAATTCTTTTGATGTAGTAGATAGGAGCATAAATAATGAAGAAGATTTGTTTGTAACAAAAAGAAAGAAATAAAAAGATAACCAAGATGGAAATGATCCTAAGAAGATGAAAGGAGAAACTAGTAAGAAACATAGGAGAATAAAGTTTGGTGTGCAGGATTTTCTAATTTCATAGAGACAACGACAATACTCAATCTTAGAAGATCTGTCCAAAAGGCCTGTAAATATTACATATGGTCAACTTTTGGCTATGTATTCTGAGAAGAGGTAGGAGTTGCGAAGTGGACTCAATGATCGACAAAGGAAGGAGGTTGAGGTCCCTATTTTAGAGGAAAAGGTAGATCCCTACGTTCCAGAAGCTGAGATATTATGTAATGGTATTTCAATTCATGATGTCTTAGTTGATGGAGGTGTTGCAGTTAATGTAATGACTGATTCTGTAATGAATATGTTGGGTTTAAAAATTGATCGCCCCTTAACACTTATGTTAAGCTCATTAAATAAGGGAAAAACTAAATCAGAAGGTGTTGTTTCGAATGTGGCAATATCTATTATGGTTGTTGTATGTGGTAGACTTTCAAGTGATGAAAAATGGTACTGTTGCATACCCAATGTTATTGGGAAGGCCATGGCTAAGGAGAGTTCATGTGAGAAACTATTGGAATGAAGGCTTCATGACACTTGGATTTGGAAAAGAGAGGGTGAACATAAACGTGATCCCTCGGCATCATAAGGAAAAACCTATGGATTCAAGTGATGAAACTAATGATTGGACGTCCTCTGATTACTTTAGTACCAATGAAGTGGACATAGAGGATGAAGAAAGTGAGGTTGATGTTTCGGTAATGAATATCCTTCCATTCACACTGAATCATGAACCCATAAAATTATCTGAGGAAGAAATTGATGATGTTGTGATGGAGAGTGAGAAGGTATCCTACCTCCATCTCTTTCGAAGGTACATACACTTATTGACTTTTGATTATAAGGAATTGAAAGAGGGATTTGCAAGAATTGATGTCAAAAAGTGATGCACCACAATGAAGTTGCACTTTGATGGTAACTTCAAGCCAATGGAATATGCAAAATTCGAAACAATGGAAAGAAGATTGCAAGTAAGAAGAATGGGTTTGCTCATACTCATAGATCGAAAAATAGGAAGTACAAATAGGGGTGTTGTGTAACCCACATGCCTAAACATGGAAAGAAACTCAATGAAACCACTGACGCATATGAAATTGATTGACACATATGACGCCACTAGAAGAGGAGTTACAGTTCCAAATAAGGAATGTAACTCCTATGACACATTGATGCAAATGACAATGTCAGATTCTATGACAAAATATGACACTTTTCATTTGACTTCCTAAGACCTATGACTCTCGTAAGGCGAGATGACTCACCCAGGTGATGTGGACGATGACTAGACAGTCACACACACCAACACCCCCCCTTCATCGAAGCTAAGGAAGAGGTCAAGGTAAGCCAGAATAGAAAAAGAAGACTCCCCTAGAGAACTAAGAAAGATGTGTCAATGGGCCCTGGCAACTAAAGGCCTGATAAGTTCCCCATGTACAAACAACATATTTCTGGAAAGAAGAAGAGGAGAAGAAGGAGGACTATATAGCCTGAAGAAGATGGGCAGTTTCAGTAGACCTCACCCCAAGAAGAGATCGCAAGTGAAAAAATTTCACCTCAATGAAGGGCTTGGTGAAAATTTCTGCAACCTAATCAATTGTCTAAACGTATTGTATGTCAATGATGTTTTCATGTATCAGCTCCCATATGAAGTGCATATGAATCTCAATGTGCTTCGTACACTGATGCTGAACTAGATTTCTACAAATCGAGATAGTGCTCATCTTATCACAGTAGATAATGGTAGGCCACTAAAAGTTGATGCCAAACTCTGTCATAATACCATGTAACCAAACAACTTCTATGGCAGTGTTAACTGCTTCTCTGTATTCTAGTTCTGTCGATGATATGGCAATGGCGTTCTGTTTCTTTCCAGACCAACTGACAGGACCTGAACCAAGAGTGAAACTGTAGCCTGAGGTAGACTTTTGATGATCTAGATCACCAACACAATCTGAGTCTGTAAATCCAACCAAGTCAATCTCAGTCCCTCCTAAGTAATGAATACCACCTTTGTGAGTGCCACAAACATATTGAAGGATTTGCTTTACTACTTTTAAGTGTAGCTCATGACGCTCTTGCATAAATTTGGACAAGATCCCGATAGCATACGATAGATTTGGCAGAGTGTGAGTAAGGTAGATCAAGCTTCCCACTAACTTTCGATAAAGGGTACTGTTAACCAAGCGGGAAGAGAAATCAGAAACCAACTTAATCCTGGAAAGAAAAGGAGCAGGTGAGGACTTGCAGTTGGACATGTGAAACTGAGCAAGAAAATCAAGAGAGTACTTAGGCTGTGAGATCATAACTCCTGAGTTAGATTGTGAAATCTAGATCCCAAGAAAGTAATGAAGCAATCCTAAGTCAGACATGGAAAACTTGTTGGCCAAGGAGATCTTCATAGAATCAATGATAGAGGAGAGCTACCGGTGATCAACAAGTCATCATCATACAGAACAAGAATAAGCATGGAGTCATCCTGTCACAGAATATACACATTTGGGTCAGAGTGACACCGATTGAACCTTGATGTAAGTAAAAAGGATTCCATCTTGGTATACCAAGCTCTAGGGGATTCTTTAAGGCCGTAGAGAGACTTCTTTAATTTGTAAATGAGGGATGGATCATGGACATAACCCGGAGGTTGTTACATATAGATCTCCTCCTCTAGGTACCCATGAAAGAAGTCACTCTTAACATCCATCTAGTGGAATTCCCATCTGTTAGCGGTAGCGATGGTAAGGGTTAGTTGAATAGAAGTCATCTTCGTAACCGGAGAAAAGGTTTGTGAGTAATCAACCCCAACTACCTGGGAGAAACCCTTAGCTACAAGTCATGCTTTATACTTCTCAACTTCTGCATCAGCTCCATACTTTGTTTGATATACCCACCTACACCGAATGATTTTTCTTCCTTTTAGAAGAAAGTTAAGATCCCAAGTGTCATTCTTTATGAGTGAGGAATACTCCTCATCCATGGAAAAATCCCACTCAGGAATCCTAGAAGCTTCTTAGAAAGATGGTGGATCAGAAGTAGAGGTGAAGAAGGAGTGAGGTCTAGTGAAGTCTGAGTGAGTATCTCTCTCATCCAAATGATCTCCAACTAAATCTCCAGCACTCTGTAAAGTTTTCCTTGCCCAAAGAGGTCCCGATGGTTCAAGCTCTGAGTCAGAAGATTCTTCACTTGAGTGAGAAGGGACATAGTCCTCATCATCATTTATGTCAGAATCAGAAGACTTAGAAGTTTGAGGATCAGGAGGAGTAGGGAGAGGTGGAACTCACTCAACAACATCATCATCTGAAGAGTCAGAATCTGAATCAGTGGGAAAAAGGACCTCAGTGGAAGTTGAAGTCAAGGATGACTCATCAAACTTCACACTCCTCTCAATATAAAGCTCACGAGTTGTAGGGTTCAACAATCAATATCCCTTCACACCATTAGGATACCCCACAAAGATACAAGGTTTGGATTATGGATCCAATGCCTTACATTTCTTTTTGGGAATCTGAGCCATACCCTTGGATCCGAAGACTCGAAAGTGTTTGACATCAGGCTTACATCCAAACCAAGCTTCAAAGGGTGTCATCCCTCTTACTACCTTGTGTGGGACATGGTTCTGAATATAACAAGCATAATTCACTGCTTCAGCCCAATACTGTGGAGGAATAGATTTCAAGTAAACCGTACAAGTAGCCATCTCCTTTAAAGTTCGGTTCTTTCTTTCTGCAACTCCATTTTGGGAAGGGCTGTAAGCAATTGTACGCTACAAAGAAATCCCCTGAGAAGTACAAAAATGCTCAAACCTGTTACTCACATACTCACCTCCATTGTCGGTTCGAAGAACCTTGATAGACCGTTCGGCTTGTTTCTCAGCAAGAGCCTTAAAGTTTTGAAAATTCTCAAAAAATTTAGACTTAAGCTTAAGAAAATATACCCAAGTATAACACGAAAAGTCATCAATGAAGGTTAGTATATATATAGCTCTAGTAAAAGAAGGAGACGGAAAAGGGCCAGAAATGTCACTATGAATAAGATCCAAGGGATGAGTAACTCTCCAGGATTTTCCCTTGTTAAATCTTTTTTCAGGGTGCTTGCCAAGGGTACAACCCTCACAAAGACCCTTAGAAAACTTAACTCGGGGTAGCCCATTGACCATTTTGTTTTGGCTCAATTGTTCAAGGTAACAATAATTTAGATGCCCAAAACGCTCATGCCATAACTTTCTAACCTCATTTGCATGAGTGAGCAAGGCATTGGGCATCGAATCAGAAGAGAAGTGGGAAAACATATACAACTATGAATGGTGATCTACCTTTCCCTCAGCCAGAGTGTAGTCAGAGTTAAGCTCACGAATAATCATTGAGTTAGGAACAAATTCCACTCACATTCCTTTGCCAAGGTGGGTGATTTGGTAAACCGATAGGAGATTGGTAGAGAGATTGGGAACACTCAACACTTGGTTAAATGTTCCACCTTCAATCTCTACTGATCCACTACTGGAAACCGACACATGAGTGTCATCACCCAACATGATTTGGGACATGCCACATGGTTCAATGCTAGAGAGTTCAACCTCTGAAGAAGCCATGTGGTGCGAGGCACCGGAATCGATAATCCAAGTTGATGATGGAGCTGATCTAGCTACGAGGGCCTTACCTTTTTTCTTTTCTTTTTTAGTCTCCTTTGCATTAGAAGACTTGCCTATCTGAGCATTTTGTTTAACAAATTCAGGAACACTTATTTTATTCTTCTCAAGTAAATGATTTAAGTGATCAATTTGTTTGCAAAAAAAATGTTTCTCGTCATGGCCAAAATTCTTACAATAGGAGCATTTATACTTTTCCTTCTTTTCTTTAGGCTCAGAAGTTAAAGTATGAGTGATGGGATTAACTGGGGCTAGATTGGTCTTAGTTTCTTTCTTCTTTTCATTTTTCTTGCCCTTATTCACCACAAGGACATGTGACTTGAATTTTGGAGTCCCCATTTGAATGAGTTTGTCCTGTTCTCAAATGAGTTGGGATGAAAAACTGTAAAAGGAGGGCATAGTCCAAGTACTACCCAAGGCAGCTTTCGTGGCGTGAAAAGTTGAAACAAAAAAAGAGTATTCAGGACCTAACTTGAAAAGAATCGACAAGATCAATTGAGAGTCTTTCTTATCCACTTTACATTCCTGTAGAACCATTCTAGTGTAGACAAATTTTGAGAAGAAGGCCTATAGGTTTTCAAAGTCACTAGGGTTTAACCCTAGTAGTTTGTTCTCCAACTCATGTTCTCTCATGTCATCTTGCTTCCCAAACATATCATCGAGTATTTTCCATGCTTGATCGGGTGTTGAGGAAGTTTCGATGTGGAAGAGCAAGTCGGGAGAGACAGACATACAGATAAGAGCTAAGCCTTCATCACAACGGTTGAACCATTTAGATTTTTCGGGTTCATTAGTAGGTTCAGTATCTAACCCCATGGTAACTCGATATAACCCTTTACTTTGCAAAACCAATATAATTTTATATTTCCATTTGAACAAATTAAAAGGTGTGAGCACTGGTACTTTAGAGATATCCATAATGAAGAGATAGAAGAAAGGAATGCAGAAGGAAGGAGAGAGATAAGAAACAACCATCCTAGAACAAAATTACACCCCCCCAAGTTTGGCACTTTATAATTCAATGCGTTGATTACAACCAGATGTGATTGTGTTCTGAGAACCACTTTGTCACTCACCTTGCAATTAGTGTAATAACGCGCAATGGTGGAGATAACAATCAAGGTTGGTAGGGCGCAACAGATTGACACGGAAAGTAAGCACAGAAAGAGAGAAGCAAGAGGGGGAAGAAAGATATTTGTGATAAATAGCATCTCACATCACATGAACTAATCCCTTTGTCATAAGACTATGGCGGACGTGCTCACAAGTCCACAAAAAAGGAATAGAACAAAGCTCAAGAAAAAATGAGATAAATTAAGCAATACGAAGACACCCCGAGAATGTGGAAAACTAGTGTATTTACAAAGCTAATGATCCCATCATCTAGAGTGTGAAAAAACATTCAACTTTGACTAAAGAAGTGCTCAAAACCGAGGAACGAGTCAAAAGTTATAGCAAAAACCAATTCCCACAACTGATTAGAAAAAGCCAATAAGCCTACAAATGGATTAAAAAAGTACCCTAAACGCATGTAAAAGGTGTCGTATGTATGCCCGTTGGAAATGGAACGGAATTTGAGATAGGGTTTGTTTGTATTGCGAGGGGGGATTAGCCACCTACCAATCTTGAAACTCACCCTTCATCTTCGGCACTCGATGGAAGGTTAATAAAACAAGCCAAAAAACTTACAATGCCAATAAATGTAATGTTTTTAGCTTATACCTTTTAAAAGTAATGAAACAACATGTTTTTTAGAAGATTCATAACGTAAAAAGAATGTAAACACGTTTTTTTAAGAAAAGTGAATAAAAAAATGTATTTTTAGAGAGATATTATTACCTAGTAGCGGAATGAGAAAGCCACATGGGGATAAAAGGCAGGTAAAAATAGATAACTGAGTGACTTTCCACTGCAGAAAAAACACCAGCAGGTAGCGAAAACGTAGGAATAGGAAAAAATAATGCCAGCTGAAGGAATATCTCTAAAACAGTGCAAAAAAATGCCTGAAACCAGTCCAAAAACGCCAATAGTTAGAGAGAAAAAACCCCTGAGTCTGACCATGGCCAGAGAAGCTAGGAAAATGTAGGAAAGGAGAGAAAAAATCCTGAGGACAGTGCAAAAATGCCTGGATAGGGAGAAAACACTCAAAACAGCCAAAAAAATGCATGGAACAGGTTTGAACATGGGGAACAGTACAAAAACGTGAGTAGTTTAGCAAAAAACATGAGAGACCAGGAAAAAATGTGAGAGGTTTTGCCAAAAAATGAGAGACCAGGAAAAAACGTGAGTATTTTTGCAAAAAACATGAGAGACTAGGTAGAGGTAACTTTAAGACAACAAGGAACCACATCGATGTGGAAAAATCTTGGAATAATCTAAGTATACACCAGTGAAGAAAAAACAATGATCCTAACCAGTAATCACAGGTACATGCCAAAAAATGAGCTCTTCTTTTACCCTGTAGGCACTGAATCTGAACACAACTAGCAAGAAACACACAAATAACCTAGAAACAACAGCCACAAAGATCTAGAAATATCCAAATATGAACTCAACTGATAAGGAAACCAACCAAATACCTTAACTTACAACTGCTAAAACCTCAATACGAGGTGATCAATAATTTCAAAATGATAATCAAAATAAACTTGCACACAAGGAAATGAGAAGAAACCAAAAGTAATAAACAACTGAGAAATGAAGAGTGCACGTTTACCAAAACTAGCTCTGATACCATGAAAGAGGGACTCATGAGAATCGATGTCAAAAAGCGATGCACCACAACGAAGTTGCACTTTGATGGTAACGTCAAGCCAACACAATATGCAAGATTCGAAACAATGGAAAGAAGATTGCAAGTAAGAAGAATGGGTCTGCTCATACTCATAGATCAAAAAATAGGAAGTACAAATAGGGGTGCTATGTAACCCACATGCCTAAACATGGAAAGAAACTCAATGACGCCACTGACGCATATGAAGTTGAATGATGTATATGATGCCACTAGAAGAGGGGTTACAATTCCAAATAAGGAATGTAAATCCTATGACGCATTGAAGCAAATGACAATGTCAGATTCTATGACAAAATCTGACACTTGTCATTTGACTTCCTAAGACCTATGACTCTCGCAAGGTGAGATGACTCACCTAGGTGATGTGGACAATGACTAGACAGTCAAACACACCAATAGGAACTCTGTCAAGTAAGTTGGGTAGAACATTCTATTGAGCCGATAGATGGTACTAAGCCCATAAAGCAAATGCCATATAGAATGAATCCTTATTTTTTCAAGATTGTAAAAGAAGAAGTAGATAAGTTGCTTGATGCAGGATTCATATTTGTTGTGGAGAATTCATAATGTGTTTCTCCCATTGTGATATTGATAAAAAAGAATGGGAAGCTACACATTTGTGTTGATTTTAGGAAGCTCAACAAAGCAACCAAGAAGGGTCATTGCCGTCTTCCATTCTTAGATCAGATCTTGGATGAAGTAGCTGGCCAGGAGTGCTATAGTATTGCTAATGGATATAGTGGATACAACCAAGTTCATATAGCAAAGAAATATCAGATGAAGAAAACGTTCATCACTCCTTGGGGAACATTTTCTTATAAAGTTATACCTTTTGGGTTGTGTAATGCTTCGGCAACGTTCCAACGTTTTATGAATAGGGTGTTTGAACCCTATATTGGGAACTTCATCAAAGTATTTCTGGATGATTTTTGCATCTATGGGAGCAAGATGGACCACCTGCACTAGATGGAGACAACATTTCAAATGTTAGATGAAGCACAAGCCTCACTAAACCCTATAAATTGTGTCTTTGGATGTTCTAAATGCATTTTGTTAAGGCATTTTGTATCTGGAGATGGTATTGGTACTGATCCTGATAAAGTTTAAAAAATCAAAGAGTTACCATTTCCTATGAATAGAAGTAATTTGAGATCTTTTTAGGCCATGTGCGTTACTATAAAAGGTTCATCAAGAATTTTTGAAAGATTGCACAGCCAATAACACAGTTCTTGAAGAAGGATGTTACTTATGAACCAGGAAAGAAGGCACATGAAGATTTTGAACAACTGAAGGAGGTTTTGGTGTCTTCACCTATTTTAAAGAATCCAGACTGGAGCAAGCCATTCATTGTGTATACTGATGCTTCAGATGCAACACTAGGAAGTACTCTAAGCCAAAATGATGAAAATGGGAATGATCATCCAGTTTACTTTGGGAGTAAACAAATGAGCAGTGCTGAGGTAAATTATATTGTAACTGAAAAAGAGGCTCTAGCCATCACTTTTGCTATAAAAAAATTTAGAAATTACTTGCTAGGGTAGAAGTTTATAGTTGTAACAGATCATCAGGCTCTAAAATATATTGTAAATAAGCCTAACCCATCAGGGAGGATAACAAGATGGATAATTTTGCTACAAGAATTTGAATTTGATATTATAGATAGGCTAGGAAAGAATCATGTCAATGCAAATGCACTCTCTTGAGCCTATGATAGTTTAGGTTCATCTTGTGTTGATGATGATTTCCCATATGCAACATTGTTATCTCTTGACACAATCCCTAGTAAGTACATAGATATTTGGAATTATCTAAATGAATTAATGTTTCCTGATGGTGCCAATACAAAGACTAAGAGGAAGATTTCTCAAGTTAGTCGTCCATATTCTATTCTGTATGGAGTATTATTTCAAATAGGACTTGATGTATAGTACAAGAGGGCAGTTGGATGTGATTAAGGGAAGGAGCTGATAGAAGAATTCCATTATGGTACATGTGGAGGAGACTTCTCTAGACAACATAGAGCAAGAAGGATCTTGGATGCAGGTTATCACTGGACCACTCTTTTTAGAGATTGTTATAATTATTGTAAGACATGTGATATTTTTCAAACACATGATAACAGTAAAACTTTATCAACTCCATTATGCCCTATTCTTCCACTTGGTCCCTTTGAAAAGTGGGGAATATATATTTTAGGTGCACTTCTAACTACCCCACACCAAAATAAGTATATTGTAGTTACCACAGATTATTTAACCAACTGGGTTGAAGCTAGGCCATTGAAAATAGCTTCCATGGATGAAGTGACAAGGTTCATCTATGAACACATTATCCCCAAATTTGGTTATCCATTAGAAATTTTAATAGATAAAGGAAGCCATTTCATTCATGAGGTGGTAGAAGCCCTACTCAACAAGTTTTCTATTAAGCACATGAAGACAACAACATACAACCCAAGCACAAATGGATAGGTGGAATGAACAAATTTTGTGTTATGTCAAATTCTAGCAAAAGATACGGCCTTACAAGTACATAAGTGGGATAAAAGGATTCATGCAGCATTATGGGCATATAGGGCAACATCAAATTCAGCAACATGATACTCACCATTTCATTTAACTTATGGCATTGCTAGTTCTTCCTATTGAGTTTGATATTCCCACTGTGAGAGTTATGAAAAATGAAAGGTGGGTACATATTCATTTGCTAGAGGAAATGAGAGAAATAGTGAAGGATACAAGCTATAAGAAGAAAATGAAGCAAAAGGAATAATTTGATGAAAAGATCCGTTGGTCTCCATTTCATGTGAATGACTTGGTTCTAGTATATGATTCTAGATATAAAAAAGAAGGAAAAGAAAATTTCTTCCCAAATGGATGGGGCCCTATAAGATAGTAGCTGTGCATGAAAATGGTACATATCGACTGGAGGAATTGGATGGCACTCCCATTATGAAATGGGTCAACCATGACAAGTTAAAGATTTTCCAAGCACAAAAATTGTTTACTTTGAGGACAGAGTAGAAGCTAGGAGGGGGAAAGATGTCGACACTAAAATTTTCCTCTGTAATTTCTATTTCATTAATATATTTATTAGGAATAGAATGTTAAGTATAATAAGTAGTAGCGTCCGATAGAAGATAACGGTGTTGCGAGTATGATGCTACGAATAATGTATAGTATGGTAACGGTCAAATTACAATAGGAATGTTGTGGTAAACAGTAAATATTTGTCATAATTGGTTTGGTAATATTAAAATGTATAAGTTAGGGTAAGTAGAGAAGTAGGGTCTACATGATTAGGAATTAGAAATATTATATTAGTAATAAGGACAAGGAGTGATGTCATAAATATTTTTTGTATTTTGTTTTTAAAAAGTCTAAAAAGGTGGAACCCATGTGAAATGATAAGGTTTATCTTGTCTTAAAAGATAGGCTTACATGTATAGATAAGAGTTAGGGTATGGAATATGATTCATCAGAGTAGATTTCTTATCCTATCTTAGAGATAAGGTGGATAAGCCTGAAAGTTCTATAAATAGAGAGGCCACCCCCTTTATTTAGCATAGAATTAAGTGGTGAGAAATATTGTATGAGTGATTGTGTTAAAGAAGCCATTAAGAGGTTTAATTGTGAAGTTTCTCCCATAGTTATTGTTAGAAGGAAATTGAAATTAGTAACGCTTATAGTACCTCATGGGTGAGATTGTAACAATTTCATGTTGATATTATAATTTACACTTATATTTCAAATTTGTCATTATTCATTCATATCATAGTTTATGGTATTTTTGTGTTATGTTTGTTGTTGTGTTTCCATATTACATCCACCAAACTACAAGCTATGCATTAGTAAATAATAATAGCACGTGAGGAGTTCCCGGTGGAGAATTATCATAGTGCCAGATTGGTGATGATAGAGGCAACTTGGATTTTTTGCCCCTTGATATTTAAAAGATTAAAATCATCAAAATTACCCATGGGTTAGACAGAGAATAGTCAAGGTTTTTCTCTAGTTAATGCCAGAGGTGTGGACTTTTGGGGGAAATTTGGAAAATTTTCCTTTTGTGGAAAAAGGAGTTAAAAGTGTAAAAAGAAGCGTGGTTTCACTAGGGCCCAAATCAGAAACTAAAAGTGGAAGGCCAGAGCCACAGGGAAAAATCAGAAAATATTTTGTTTTGAAAACAAGAGGTGAAATATCATAATTCAGTCGCGGTTCCTTTGGGACCCACATTGGGACATGTGTCAAGCCTATTTTTCTAAGGTGGAGGGGCGGAGCAAATTGAGAAATTATGCATTTTTTTGAAAAGGTGTAAAAGGTAAAAAGGAATCACCGGGCCATCTTAACTTGGATCTCCCACGTGGACCATCTAGATTCAAAGGAGAGATCAACAAAAAATTTGCATTTGTATCTGGTTTTCTACCAATTATGCTTGAAATCTCCTGGGGATGTAAATTTTTATGATTTTTTAGCATTTCTTGAGTCTCCTACATGTACAATGAAGATGAACATTAATTTGGTATCCTGGTTGGGTGGGAAAAATTTTAAAACATCTTTTTTCATTAAGATGTGATCTTAGCATTGGCTTCGATATGATTTTCCATTTTTTCTTTCCTTGGCACGCAAAGATCTAGATTTGAAAGATTGGAGGAGGAAGTAGTTAGCATGTGAAATGAAGAATGCCTTACCAGGTAAAGAATTGAATGCTGGAAATATTTGGAGAGATTTTCCCTCTACACACATGACAACTTTTTCACAAATCTTATTCTAGGGGTCTCAACATGCAATGGTGTTTTGAATGTCTTTGGTTTTGGGTGAAAAACCTGTTGTAAATGAAGTCTTATAAATTGCATTAATTTGTTGTGCAAATGGTTGGAGTGTTAGAGGTTGGCTCTAATTTTTCTAAGTGAAAATCTTGATAGAACCTGTCCTTCTGAGAAACCATCTACAAAAACATGTTTATCTCCTTTTTGTTAAATTTGATCATGTCAAGGTGGTTGTGAGTGTACAACAATGGACAAGCTCTGAGATTGTTCTAGAAACTTTCCCCTGCTAATAAATTTAATGAAACTTGAGCTAATCTGCGTTATTTTTGGGAAAAATTTATGTTTGCTTCATTTATGAATGTTTGCAAATAGTTTTCTTCTTCCTGTTGATATCTTACATTGAAATCTTTGTGAATCACACAAAATCTTATCCTTGTGATAGTTTGGTGGCATTTGGAATTTCATCTATCAAAAGAGCTTTCATTTGATAGTGAAATAAACAAATTTAACATCATTGTGAATCCTAGCATGACTATAATATTGTTTGTTTGCCTTAGAGGGTATCTTAGGTGTGATGAAACAAATGTTGATAATGTTTAATTAATTTTTTTAATTTGAGACTTCAGTTTGGATCCTTGAAGTTTGTGTTAAAAGTGTTGATATGGGCCTCCATTGAAGCACATATTCTAGTTAAAAGAACATCCTAACTCTCCCAAAGCATTTTATTGTTCAAGCGCTCCATTTTTGTAAAAGTTCTAAAGGATTTGGTAAATCAAGTTCATCCTGCCTCACCTCCCACCAAAATTCATTTAAAAACAACCAATATTACTCATAATACCCCTGCTTGTCCTATGTGTATACAAATGCATAATTTATACTACCAAAACATGCAAAAACAATCAGGCTTTCATTGTCTTTAGTGGCCTGAACCTTGCTTAGAAAATATCTCCATTATTTAGATTGAGAACTCGTGAGAGTTAGGTTTTGTTGCATTGATCATATTTTCTTCAATGCCTTCTTAATAACTTCGCAAGGAAGGATATCTCCATCTCCTTCATAAAAAAAAAGCTACAAAAAGGGTCCTCTCACCCTATCTAAAAATGCACAACCATAAAGTAGTGAGGATAGGTCAAATCCTCTTGAGGGTGCTACCCATTTCTTCACATCTAAGTGACAAAAAACAAGCTGCATTTCATCCCTAGCTACAAAATGTCACTCCACATTCTATGCTTATCTCTAAGCTTCCTACCGAATCAGTGATGCTACTTAGCTTCTGAGGGAGATCCAATTTTGGTACCAACACAATGTATGCTCTCTTGCTTCTCCTACTTCCTTTAACTCTGCAAACCTAATTGTCATGGGTTCAAACTCAACCATTTCCTACTGTTTCATGAGCTTCAGAGTGGGAAACTTCAATGATATGGGAAATACTGACTCTTTTCCATATACAAGCTTGTATGGGGAGTTACATGTGGACCTCTTAGATGTGATCCTATCAGCCCATAGAGCTTATTTGAGCTTTGTATGCCAAGTTCTCTGATTCCCATCAAGATTCCTTCTGATAATCCTTAATAGGTTCTTGTTTGTGGACTTTTCTTGGCCATTACCTTAAGGGTAATAGTTTGATTAAATTTTGAGGTATACACCAATCCTGACTGCCCATTCAGTGATCAATGTACCAAGGAATACCAATGCATTATCTGATATAATAGTTGCAAGGACTCCAAACCTAGTGGCTATCACTTTATACAAATCCAAGATATTGGATTCATTTTCTTCTTTTAGTGTCACCGGTTCAGTCCACTTGGTGAAATAATCTATTATTATTAGTATCCACTTATGGGCCTATCTTGAATTTAGGTTAATAACCCCAATGAAGTCTAGTCCCCATTACATGAATGGATGATCCATTGAAATTGGGCAAAGGGGCAGGGATGCTAAATTTTCTTCCTCTATGAAGAATGCACACTTCTTGGAATTCTTGATCCACGAGTAGCAGTCTCTGAAAACTATAGGCCAATAATAACTGGCTTTCATGATCTTGAGAGCTGTTACTCAAGGAGAAAAGTGACCTCCTGCTTCTCCATCATGGAACTCATGAAACACTCTCTCAATTTGGCATATCCTAATGCACCTCAAAAGAACACTATTGATATCCCTTTTAAATAAGACACCACCAACAAGCACATATGGAATGGCTTATAATCTAAAGTATCTCCTTTTTACTTTGTTCCATTCTAGAGGGCACAAACCTGTTTGGAGATAATGCACCAAGGCTTGAGTCAAACATGGAATAGGTGCATCATTCGCTAGATTCTCTTGATCATTCTGCAATAGTACGACAACCTCCTTTTTATCCACCAACTCAGCCTATTACTTGGAGGCAAGCTACTCACATAGACTCTTGTCATAAACTAGTTTGGTCACCTTGATGTCAATCTCATATTCCATTACCCGAGTGATCCAACCTGCTCTCTTCTCATTGAATTCCTTATTAAGGAGAAAGTCCTTAATACCAACATGAGATACTAGCAGTCGAATCTTATTGTTTGAGACCAAGTGTCTGAAATTATTTTAGCTCCTAAAGATAAAAAGGACATGTTTTTCAATGAAAGAGTAATTTACCTTGTAGTCCTCCAAGCTCTGACTGAAGAAGGCTATTGGCTGTTCTGAACGTTGCTTGTTGGGATGGACCAAGATGGCTAAGATGGTATCTGACCATCAAAAATCATACAACATGGATTCTTTTGAGAAGTCCGGGTTAATGAGATTTGGGGTTTGTGATATTGTGATCTTGATGGCCTCAAAACTCTCTTTGCCTTTTGATGTCCATTTAAATGCAAGACTCTTCTTTAACATCATTGTTAAACGATTCACAAGGGTGGTAAAATTAGGTACAAACTTGCAAACAAACTTTATTCTCACCAAGAAGATTTGGAGAGACTTTTTATGTTGTGGCAATGGAAGTGTATGGATGCCTTCAACCCTTTCAATATCAATTGTCAACCCTTATCTTGAGATAATGTGGCCCAAAAATTTCCCCTCATATGCCAAGAATACACACTTCTTTAGATTCAGTGATAATCTTAACCTTATACACCTCTGAAACACCTCCCTGAGGTGAAAGAGATGGTCTACAACATTCTTTGAGAAAACAGTGATATCATCTAGATACACCAGAACTATATTGTTGATCAAGCATTTGAATGTCATGTCCATATCTCACTAAAATGTTCTTGGGACATTTGATAGTCCAAATGGCATCTTCTTATAAGCATATGTACCCCATTTGGTGGTGAAGGCAGTCTTAAATTGGTCTTCCTCTTTCACCATTATCTGATTATACCTTGAATATTCATCTAGCAATGAAAACCTCTCATAGCTAGCCACAACCCATAAGATATTTTCCATTGATGGAAGTGGTTAGTGATCTTTCAGTGATGCTCTATTCAGATCATGAAATTCCACTCATATTCATATTTATCCATTTCTTTTCCTTACAAGCACCAAGTTTTCAACCCATCTCAAATGCTTGATAGGGAAGATCATGTTGGCCTTAGTTAACTTGTTCAATTCTTCTCTCATGAGAGGATTAATGTGAGGATTTACTAGCCTTTGCTTATGCCTGAAAAGCTTGGCTTCGAGATCTAGCTCGATAGTATGTTGTGTCAACTTTGGGTTGAAACTTCTTATAAATTTGTAAGTCCAAGAAAATACATCTGGGAATTCTTGAAAAATATGAATGAATTCAGATTTTTTTATTGAGTACTTACCTTGTCAATTCACAATGTTTTGCCTTCTTCTATGGAAATGGGCTCTAAATATCCACCCTTTACTTGAACACTTGCTTTCTCCTTTTGGAACTAATAAATTGGGTTGAAGTTTGAATCCAAAGTTACAAGACCATTTGGTATGTTGTTGGTTCTCATCTGCACCACTTGATTGCCATACTACTGCTCTAGTTTGTCTTGGTTTCTAGAGGAAAACTCAACCTCTTCTTGTAGAAATTTGACAATTTACTGGTCATTCTTGAAGACCTGCTGACTCGAAGACCTTCCAAATTGTGTTATTGTCTAGGATAGTTGGTTTCACAACCAGCTTGATATGGGGCTAAGATTTATCACTCTTGATACTCTCTACAATGTCAAATGCTTCCCCAATAGCTGCCATTCTATCCAACACTTCATTCTTTTTCCTTGGGATGGAACAAATGTTGAATGCTTCGAATTCGTTGATGAGGTCCCATACCCGGTTCTTATAGCTCTTTAGTAGATCGTTCTTGGCAGCATTTTGTCCTCGGACCATATTAGCAACTAGTTCACTGTCGCCAAACACTTGCAAGTTTCTTATCCATATTTTCCTTGCCAAATGCAGGCCATGAACCAAAGCCTCATACTCTTCTATATTGTTTGAACAAGAAAATTGTAAATGGAAAGCTGAGTAGTATTTCATACCTTGGGGGGAAACAAACATAGCCCATCCTCCATCTCCTTTTCTAATTTTTTAGCCATCGAAGAATAACTACCATACCTCATTATAATCTTTGTGGTCTAGCTAAATGATGTCAGGAAGTGGAGGATTCTCCTCAAGAAAATAGTAGAATCCTAGCTTAGATTCCTCTATCTCTTTATAGGGGTCAAAATCATGCCTCTTGCTCGCCCAATTATCGAGGGTCAAGTCTGGGATACACCCTACCTTGGTGTCTTCTTCACAAGTTCTTGGGAGGTCATCTTGATCAAAGGGTGAACAATAGGCATTAACCGGGATGGGTACATAAGACTCAATATGGTAATTTGTAATGAGATCAGATCTAATTATAGCCTTAGCTCCATACGTTTTTCTAAAAATCATGTGCGACCAATAAGCTGACAAATAGCCTCCAATATTAGCAGTGAAGTCTCTAAAAAAACAAAATGTAAAATGTGGCAGTAAGTCTATGAATGATACATTTTGCAATACAGTCACATTGGGGTAGGCGTATAGTGTGAGGCTTAAATATTTGATGACTCCAACTATCATTACCGTTGTCCCATCCAATTGCACTACACCCCTAGAGATGACTTCATATTGAAGACCCAACTAATATGCTATTTGTTTTGGCATTATAGAGGTACTTTCCCCCGAATCAATCATGCAGTTATGTACTGATTTGTCCCTAATGATCAATGAAACATAGAATGAAGGGGGCTTCAAATTCTTACCTTGTTTTCCTACATGGTTTCCCTTGGGCCAAGCCGCATTGCTAAACACTCTCTCTTGCTGATTGAGGGGCTAGTTTGAGCTTTACCAATTGGCCATAATAGTTTGTAACAGATCTCTATGTCCTAGAATGGCCAATGACTCCAACATTGAAATATTCACATTTATCTTCTTCATTTGTTCGATGATGTAAAATGAGATATCCTTTTGCTGCCCCTTTCCTGGTACATTTTTCTCTTGCACATGGGTTGTTGCTACCAGTACCTGAATGGGTTTGGAAGGTGGCTCGAACTAAATCTACATATTGGGAGTTGTATTCTGAGTGCCAATACCCTATGGAGTAATGGACAGTTGAGGATTTCCCAAGTTTGGTGATTTTTCCTCTCAAATATTCGTTTTATTAGACCGTGAATTAACGGATAAACTTTGAGGAGGGGCTTGATTCATACCACAAAAATCTTCAGCCTGTATATTTAAAAGCATAGTCTCACTTGCAGGTGCCTCCTATTGAACCCCTTGCTACTAATTTTCCTCTTGGATAGACTCTTGTGACACACCAATGATCTATACCATTAAGGCCTGGTTTAATGCACCATTAAAATATATTGATTGGTTATGGGGCTGACTGCATGGGAAACACCAATCATATTATTGTGCCATGTTGTTTTGTGTTAGAACCATGGCCCTTGAAGTTGCAACTGTGTTTGGATCATATGATTGGAAAGGCCTAGTAGCTTGAGGTTGTGCTTGGTTTTGGTTTTGACTTATAGCCTGAGCTTGTGGCCTATTCTACTGATATGGAGGTCTAGCCTGATACTGAGTCTGAGGATGATATGGCCTAAAACTCTGAGCTTGCTACCTTTTGATAGTCACTAGCTCATTCCCTAGGTTTTGTAGCTATTTCATAACTTCTTGAAGCTCTTTTGAAGTGCTAGAAGATGAGGTGGAGGCTTCAACTAAACTTTGATTCCTAGGAGTAGGTATAGGAGCTAATGTGGGTGTCTGGCTAGTGCTTGGATCTCCTAGTTAAGGGTATAGAGGAATAGGTGGCCTAGGAGCAAGCTTGTGAGCCTGAATCAGATAATTTTCAGCTCTTATGGAAATGTTATAGGCTTCAGGTAAGTCTGTGCCTCCCATTGATTGAATCATTAAAGTAATATCAGAATTTATAGCTCTAAGAAAGTATAAGAACGCAGATTCATCAATGGTCCTTACAGCAAATGGAATCTTCTCCCATGTCCTTTGGAATATAAAGTTGAAATCTATTAACTGCTCATTAGGGGCCCTCTTGATGGATGTTAAATGCTCTAACAAGGACATGTTATCTCCCTTTTCTCCAAATTAGTTATGGAGAGCTCTGCAAAGATGGTCCCAAGTCTGAATAGAGCCTGTTGTTAGACTCTTGAACCATTGTCAAGCTTTACCCTTGAGTGAAAAGGTTGAAAAATTGATTACAATGTCCATCTCAGTGATCTCATGAATTGTAAAAACATTTGCAATGTCTTGAATGTTGTCACTAGGAGAAGTCTAGTTTTCTCCATCGAAGTATGGAATGCTCTTTAATGTTGCATTTGGGACTAGATTTTGTGCATTCAGGGTGAGTGGGTTGCTGTCAGTGAAGTTGATATAGGGATTGGGTGGTTATGCCATTATGATTAGCCTGAGAACCCTTGTTGATTGAATGAATGGCCTACAAGGAGGAGGTGTTGACAAGGTTCTATTTGGTGGAGATGTAGACCTCTGAGCTCTTCTCCCTCTATCTGGGGATAAGTGTAGATAGAAAAATAGTCCCTCCTCTCTAGTTCTTGACCTTTTTTGTATTCTTCTCTTGAACTTAACAAGCTTGGACTATTAGATCCAGTGGATTCTTCTCTTTAGGATTCGCCAGATGTGTACTTTCAATGTTTCTTAAAAGATAAAATTACAACAAGTGCACATAAATCTTGCTGCAATAAACATGGAGACCTATTTGTCCCACTGAGCATGCCAAACCTATTACTAAAAAATCATAGCACCATTGAGTTTCTATAACTAGATGATTTGAGAATCTTAGTGTGATTGCACAGTTCATGGAGCATCTCTCAAAGTGTGGGACCTTGTGAGTTGAGAGAGCTCTTTGGATTAAGGCCAGTTCCTATTCCTCTGTTTAGGTGCACACAAATAAATTACAGAGGATATATTCTAAACGTAATCTATTTTACCAAGGAGACAGGGTTGAGAAGAAACAAAAATAAACCTAAGATAACTATTTGATGCACCAAAGGAATGTTAGACACTTGTTTTGCAATTTAACACAGACAATAAAAATGCAATACAATACCATGCACATGTAACCAAACTACAATAAGAGATCAAAGACACAACAATGAACACATGAGATGGATAAGAATCATCCACAAACATATATTATTGCTTAGGAGTCGATACAGTACATTGAAGTAGCCAAGAGGAAAAACATGCATTACGACCTGCATGGGAGGTTTGAAAGCTCCAAAAATTCACTTGCAGAGAAGGGGAGATGGGATGGTGTAAAACAAAAGTGTCCAGCCCTTTACAATGAGCCTCATCCCTTCTTTTATAGATTTAGCACAGAGAGAATAAGGAGAGAGGTAGGAAAAATAATTTGAAACTCAGCTACCAGCCATTAATGCCCCTGTAAATCTACCCACAATCTATCAAATCTGCCTTGATTGCTTGTTCAATGCGTTAAAGGAGGAACAATAGCAGATAAGATCAAACCTACTCTAGTTGTTGGAAAAATCAGATCCTATATTAATGGTAAGAATATTTTTTCCATTTTTATGCACCTAACCTCGTCAAAATTAAAGTTTCAAATCTCCATGGCGTAGATGAGGTCGAGATCTCTCCAATGATTCCAAATTTGTTGTATTTCAGGCACTGGATCAGAAGATATATCCATTTGAATATTTGAATTGGGTCCCTACAAAATGTGCCAGAAACCAATTAGAAGAATGGGTTCACGGGCCCGAAATTCACTTTGCCCCACATTTTGGCACAAAAATAAAAAATGCAAAATTGCCCCATAGCTCCGTAGTAACCGTTTTGGTAAAAAACCATCTTCAGATCCCCTGGTCCACATTTTTCATTTGGACAAAAAATAACATCAAGGTATGCTGACTTGCATGTAATTTGGTCTTGAAACGTGTTTCCTTGGGCATCATCGAAGGCACGAATCACTTTTATACTTTATGTCTCTTGGTAATGTAGCCAAAAGTAAAAATTACCTCCAACGACCTGCCTTCCTGCTTTGACTTGGAACATGTCCATGTGGAGGGATGGCACTCATTTGGGGACTGCTTTTGGATTTTTCTTTTGAAGCTATGTCGAGCTGACACGTGGCTCCTTCCGAAACTTTTCTTTTTTCCTTTATATTTTTTGACTAAGTCCTTTTATTTGGCGGGGCCATACATCTGACCAAGGACACATGGAGGCTTGGCACTTGTCTAAGGACCCGCTTTTATATTTATCTTTAAAGATGCATCGGGATGACATGTGGAAGCCTTACACTCATTCAAGTCTCTGCTTTGGGCTGCACCTTTGAATGTGCACCGTTAAGACACGTGGTGCCTTCTGCCTACACTCTTATACTTAACTGATTTGGGCCTTCTTTGAATTTTACCTTTGTTGACCATTGGCCACATGGAGGGCTGGCTCAAGTTTGAATCTCTACCTTGAGCTCCTATCTTGAAATTACGCCGAGCTAACATGTGGTTCTTTCCACTTGTTTGGACTTTTCAACTACCGGCTCTATCCTTTTTCGGGCCTGGGACACGTGGAATCTCTACGCTCATTTGATTCTACTATTTTGAGTTTAGTCCTTGTAGATGTGTCGATGAGGCATGTGGAAGATTCTGCTGATCCTCCCATACTTAGCCAATTTTGGGCTCATTCTGAATCATTTACAGAGCTTGAAGACTTCAAGTTTTTCTCCATTTATTTTCCTTTGAGCCTCTAGTTTTCTTTGACACTATTTTCTTCCTTCCCCGACCCTGCTCCTCGATTTTAGAGCTCATCTACAACCTTTTTTTGGATTTAAAATGTGGGCTCATACAATGGAACCATCCCTTAAATTTTTTTCCACACAGGGTCATGCTTGATCAATTTTGCTGGGGGAAAAATTGAGATAACAAGTCTTGGTTAGTTAGGTTAAGTGGTTAGCCAACACTAGGAGTGATGACTCAGTGGTGAGAGTGATGACTCGGTGTTTGTGAGTTAAATGCCCTACAATGGGTCTAGGGTGAGGTATAATGATGAGGTGGAGGTGTGACTGTAAAATTAACTTAATTAAAATAATTAAATTAATTAATAATGTGAGGATGAATATTAGTATAGGATGAATAAGTCATGATGAGGTTAATGTTACATTAATTGATTGAAGGGGACCAAGGGGAGTGTGACCTAATTTTTTTGTCTACACTAGGCCATGAAAGTTTAGCTGGAGGTTGTGTGCCTTTAGGTCTTGCTCAACCATTAGGTCTCCATCCCTTGTGTGGTTTGTTAGGTGCCTCCACATACTCCTTCTTGTCAACACTTGTCGTCTTGGCCACACTGCTCCCCTCTTGCAACCCTAGGGATGGGGGTTCCACAAATGATTCTCAAATAATGTTCAGACTAGGTAGAGTCCATCTTCTTGCTAACAGTGGACCCCTCACCCTCGGGCCCCTTCCCTTATTCGTGATGGGAGTTTTGGTCAACTTGGTGTTTCTAGTGGCATTGTTTAGAATGTCCCTCAAAAATTCAAATTGCCACAATTGGCCCTTATCATTTCTCTCTTGCGACTCTCTTTTAATAATCTTGAGCACCAACAGAAGCAACAACAACATTAAGATTTAAATAGCTGAGAACCCATCCCAAACTATGTTCATCGTGGTTCTTGTTAGGGTGACAAGCCTGACAACCCTCTGCCTCCTCTATCCTCCATGTTTTTTGTTGCAGCCTAGTTTTCTAGCTCTTTATTTACTCTCTTTTTTTTATTGATTCTCGCACTTTTATTTTTATTTTGATGTAAATGGCCTCATTCTCAATACCTTGCTGGCTCGATGTAATTGACATTTTGTAACGTGACATTTTCACCTACCTATTGTAAGATCAGAGTTGTATATCTCTTGTATGTGTATATATATATATATATATATATATATATATTAGGTGTGATTTTTAATTAAAAAATGCAATCCCTCTATTTTTATAAATTATAATGTTGTTATTACCTACATTTAAAAGAAAAAAATCATGTTTCCGTTTTATAGAGTTTAAATTTAACTAAAAATTAATTATTATCTACATCCTATAAATTTCCTTTTATAAGTGCAAGGGATATTCATCGAGAGGTATTATCAAATAAATTTTCCATGTGATTTGATGTATACGACCTCTAAGTTTTAGTAATAATTATAATTATTGAATTTGTGTTGAGATTTATTCTTAATATAATGTGTCCTTATGTTTCCAAGAACTTTATTATATATTGGCTCAAACTTATGTTATTGAAACACATAATAATATACTGGTACTAATTCCAACGAGTTACAAGGCCATTAAAAATGTAATATTTATAGGTTACTAATAGTTAAAAATGTAATAGTGATCGTCATCCTTTAATGTTGTCATGATGTCACGTCATTGATTTCTCCAATATAATTATTTTTTTATTTCTTTTTATGTTTTCATCCACTTGTGTTGTGCTCATTTTTTGCCACACATAACTATATTAAGGAACCACATAACAGGAATGAGATAGGCCAAACAAGAAAACATAATGACTAATTTAAATATAAATATTATCACATCATAAGAAACCAAAAATATCCTTTTAGAAGGAGGTCCCTTTGGGAAAAAATCACATGGTGATGTTCACAAATATCTTTCTAGATTTCCTTGGAAGAGGAGAAGGCTACTTAAGAGATGAAGGTTTTAGATAGTAATCAAAGTGTTTTGCAAGAAGGATTGAAATAGGTTACAAAACTTCTTATCTCTTGATCTGCTAGTGATATGACAAATTCCATGACAAGTGGTGACAAGATCAATGGAAAAATATCTTTTGACGTTAAATAATTGTATCTTCCTTCATGACCTACTCTAGCTTGACCACCACCTAGCCCAGATATGTTTGCATCAACATGAATAATGACCTTTATCCTTTATCGCTACAATGATGCCACACCATTTATTTCTCCAAATTTAATTTATTTTTCATTATCTTTTGATATTTTATTTGAGAAGTGGTTAGCATTGTCAAAGAAACTGCAACTTGCGAACAACATGGGAATTGGCCATTAGGCCTACCTTTTTGAGGATTTTCTTTGGGAAAGTATCATTAACTTCATCTTGGCCATTATAAACACCACCTTAGCTGAAGTCACATATTTCTCATGGCTCCTCTCCTCCCATCCTTGTATAGAACATGCAATTTACCAAGAAACCACGCGTCTTGTCAGTACCAGATAATGGGGAATTGAGGCCTCCCAAAAGAAATACCCGATTCAATAAAATTGTATTAGCCCAAAGATGAGTCTCATATAATATTTTATCCTCGCAAAACTCAAGAAGTCGAGAGAAAAACCTCTTTATATTTTTTTAGGATTTAATGCCCCAATTTTTGCAACCCAAAAGACAATCAATTATCTGAGAAAGAATGGATTTTTTTTTAATTTAATAAATTATTCAAACCACTATTATGTTAACTTGATACTCTAATCAAGGCTGACCATGGATGAACCAATTACTGCTTGCACCAATTATGGATGCAAACTATCGATTAACTAGGTACTAAAGGTCTGGAATCTTGGAATGTTAGAATTGTAAACTTATTCCCAAATTATCTAAGGTTCCCAAGATTGACTTATTGTCAAACTTCCAACCAAGTCTCACGATGAAGTAAAAAGGGGGGTAGTCGAAGCATTCATTTTGCAAGGACAAGAACTTAAATTTACACTTGTATTTCATGTGAAGGATATCCAATCAAGGTGAGGGTATAATTTTTCATTGTTTTAAGATGTAAATTTCTAATCAATGGTGCAGTGAGATCGCCAATGATCGAATGATGCAACTTGAGGTATCTATTCAAATATCCATCATTTTCTAATGCCCAAAACACACACCATCCTTTTCGTAAAATAATACGTAAATAAAAGAACTCCCAGAAAAATAAATCAATAATATCTATCGATTGGTTGTCCAAATAAAAAATGTGGGAAACTTAAACTTGCAATTGCACACTAGTTAAAAATAATGTCTGAGAAGATAATAATATAAATAATGATTTTAGATATAAATCTATCAATTCATAGATCGCAAATGATGTTAATATTTCACCAAATGCAATAAACAATGATGCAGGACATTAACACAATGTCTTCGGCCCTCTTATCCAAAATGCTGAAAATTTCTCTAAAATTAAAAGGCTGAATCTTTATGTGGGAAAGAAGAAAAGAATTTTTTTGCAGAAGAGCTATTAAATTTGTAGATATGATGGATGCAACCCTTGGTAAAAAGGCCACCATGGAAATTGAACTCGCACGGAAATCCGCCTTTCAGTTTCTCGACTGCCACTTTAATTCGTCAGCCTCTTTAGGATTAATTTGTTTTTATTTCTCTTCTACTTTTGCCTCAGATGTCTCCATGAATAACCTCATAAAAGTATTCCCATATAGTAAAAGACAAAATGTAGCCATATATCTACAACATAGTGAATAGCACAAAATGTAGTATTCCCCTGCCTATAACCAGACCATAGATGAAACATTTGAATAATACATAGTGAAGTGCTTATTACCTAGCCTCTAACAATATTGTCTGTCACATTTGTGCAACACAAATTGAATCATAGAATCAGAAAATTGTAAACAGTCAAGTATTGAAATGAATAAAACCTGACAATAAGATAAAAATCAATATTTTCATGTTAGGCGAGAGAGTCATATAGTGAATTATTACTAAAATTTACACCGAGACAACAATGAAAAACAATATTGTCATTTGTCTGAGTTCGAACTTAATTTAGAGAATGACACATAGTCAAGTATTGCTGGACCATAGCCAAGAGTTAAAAGGTAAATCAACCATAGTCAAGTGTGTGCCTCGGGCTAATCGTCAATGAGGATTTCTACCCAAAAAAAGGCCCTCAAATTGAACCACCTCTATGCCCTACCGCATGCATGCATTGGTCACAAGTTGGAACCTAAGATGTACAAAATTTAACTATATAAATGTAAAAGGAAAGAAATCGCTTGAGAGATTTCATACACCCCCAATTCGGTATCTAGCTTTCTCGTAACCTAAAAGCATAATCTTTTGCATGGAATTGACTGAATCACTCCCTCCCCATCATTGACACCCTCTCCATAATGCTTCGAATTTCAATGGACAACATTCTAAAAAAACCCAAGCCCAATCCCAAATTCCATTAGAGAAAAGAATAGTGAAGTGAATGAATTGAATCGACAGGAAATTTACATTACCCCAACTTTCATAATTCTTCCTCAACGGCCCACCAATCACTCTCTGACAATCTCTGTCTAGCGATGCAAATCTCTGTCTGATTACACAATCACAATGTTCCTTTTCCTTTGACTAATCAAATAGACTCGTCCTGCAGACATCCATCGACAAACCCAATGACACCCTCCAACAATTTTCATACAACTAAAGGATATATACATGCGTATAGAAATGAATTCCCTATGTAGACATACGCAATGTGTATATACATAAAATGTGTGGGTTTACGGAAGAAATTTTCCTACTCAATTGGATTAGGGAATTTTGTAAGAGTGGAACTGGTCAAATTTAGACTGGGAAAATACAGATCTTATAAAAGATGAGGGCGTTGTATGTATTTAAAATGATAGATATTTATTGACTATTCACAGAAAATATTGACGTTAAACAATGTTGCCAGAATTACGTCCCCTACAAAGAACCTGCCGGAATTTGACACATCCCAATAAAGGCATCCTTAAAGGTGGAAACCTCCCGATAATTATTTTATGACACTAGGATTAAAAAATTCCAAACCTTTAGATTAACGGATTTGCTGATGCTCTATATTTTTTCTTTTTCATTATATATTTTCTCTTCTACGTTTGCCCTTCATTTCTCTTTTTCTCTCTTTCTCTCGATTTGTTCTACATTTCATTATTTACCCAACAAATCATTTACAATATTTAGGCTATCAATGAATATCGAAAGATGCAATGTTTTTTATTTCTCTTGAGCCCTCAACAAGACTAGCGTGAAGGGAATTTGCAAGCTGCACTGAAGAAACATGTGAGAGAAGAGGACAACATAGGGTTCATGGTAGTTGTGGCCACGACGCGGTCTACGAAGGGAGCAAGGTACGACACCTGTGAGGGACCAAACTCATTGGCAAGTCCTAAGAGGATAGAGGGTTGGGTCGGCCCAATTTCCCAACCCAGCAAAATTATTTTTTATTTTTTGATTAATTTTTTTATTATTTATAATGAATCCTACAAATGATTTTCTATGAAATTTTTTTTGTATATTGGAGGATAGAAATAAAGCTCTGCAAGGGTTTCTTGCATGTTTCTCATTTTGTGGCTACTTCGGGCTCAATGGGATATTTACTTCATCATTTTGTTAGGGTTTCTATCCCTCTAGGCACCCCTAAATAATGAGTTCTCCTCCTTCATCCCTGGTTGTTGAAACTGCTGCTAGAGATAATGGAGCTTTTAACAATGGTACCACAACCAAAACATCCATGGAAGTTCCTCCCAAAGGTTTATCACGAGGTAATCAATATCCTCCTAATGTTGTTTTAAAAATTCTTTAGTTTAATGCTGCATGTCAATGGTTAGAGCAGTTTTGTATTATTGGTTATTTTTTGGGTTGTATCCCCTCTGAAAGAATGGTTAAGTCCTAGGTTCATTCAGCCTGAGCCTCTCATGGCATCTGGCTCAAATATATCTAGAATATTACCAAAGTGTTTTTCCTTTTCAAGTTTTCTGACCTAGCTAATTCCTCCACCATTCTGACCCATTCAGCCACTTAGTGTGTGGGCAATTCCTTACTCATTCTATCACCATGACACAAGGTATTTGTGGTTTTTGATTATACTGCCCTCAAAGTGCCAGTTTGAAATGAATTCCTTGGCCTTCCCCTATCATGCATTCATTTCCTACATCAAATTTCTTCCTCCATCAGAAGGGTGGGCACTCACGAATCAGAGTGTTTCTATAACACTCGTCCACAAAAACATGTCTATGTTGAAGTGGACCTCTCCTAAGAAATGAAAGAGTTTAAGGAGATTCGAATGGGAAATAAAATTTTCTCTCAGCATGTTCTTTATATCAGTATACCTAACTCTTGCTTCCATTTTTAGACCTCTGATCACAAGATCAAGGACCTTCCTCTTTATGTGCCTCACAATATTCCTGCAACTAAGGTGGCTCTAAATGTTGAAAAACCCCAACAAGAAAAGGGGTGGAAAATTGTTGGAGAATGAAAAAAAATAATTAAAAACTGATAGCCTCGACCCTTGGTTCTAGTTACGCTTATGAGCCACCTATTAATGAACAACCTCATAGCCCATGGGATAAAGAACCAACTACTGCTGCCGAATCATGTATCCAATTAAAAAAATTCTCCATCACACCCAAGGCATCCTCAGTTCTTATTGAGTAGTATAACTCTGTGAGCAATGATTCTATTTCTCCACAGCCATAGTTGTTTCTGAAAAATTGGTTCACAGGGCCTTCCCAAAAGGGCCCAAGGCCCTTATTTCATCCCCCATGATCATAGCTCGGAACATATCATACACTTCATCAAGGAGGAGTACAACATTGAGTACATCAGATGGAAAAAAATTGAGTTGCATGAATTTTTGCAATACAAGAGTGCTCAATTCCTACAAAACTAGTGTGGCACCTTAGAAGGCCTAGATACAGAGGATATGACCCTTGAAAACCATTTCTCATGAATTACATCTCTTTGAATGTAAGGGGTATCACTAACTCCAATCATAAGTATATTGTTCATGATGTTCAACAAAAAATTTCCAACATAGATGTTTTGTTTTTACAAGAAGTTAAATTACATGTTTTTAGTTACAGTTGGCTTGTAAATCCATCTAGCCTGACAACTTAGATTTTTGGACTAATCATGATGGAGGGTATGGGGGATTAATATCTCTTTTGGCCCCTAAATGGAAACCCCTTTTGGTGGATCATGGCATCCACCCTACAAACCATGTCATATGGGTCCTGTTTAATATTGATGGCCACCCTTTTGGCCTCATTAACATTTATGCCTCCAATGATGTGGCCAAAAGGGCCAATCTCTCGAGATGGATAGATTTCTCAATTCCTGATGCTTATTAGGTCATAAATGGATATTTCCACATGTTGGAGCTATCATCTGATAAGCATGGGCTCCTATTGACTCGTTGGAAAACTAGCTAGAGAGAGGCGTGGTTTTTCATGGGCAATAAATTTGGGTTTTATGACCCTAATTCTTCTCGCTCTCCCACATTTGAAGCATGGTTCACTTGGTCCAATCTTCAAAGAGGATCGGATTAGGTCCTCAAACGACTCGACAGAGCTATGATATCAACTCAATATTTTTTTGAGTTTAACAACATTTATTCCTTACCCATGGATGTCATGCCTGATGTTTTTCTTTCAGAACACTCTCTTATACGATTCTTTATCACTTGGCAAGATGAACGCCCCTATTTTCATAAAGGCCATTTTTTTCTCAATGTCGCCTTAATCAAACATGGGCCTACTCTTAATCATATCAAGCATCTTTAGAACTTGTCCCCTATGCTAAGTCATCTTCAATGATTTAATCCACCAATGCATACTATCTCGATTAGATGGTGGGAGGATGCTCTTACTTGGACCACTAGGTTCCTCAGCGACGCTTGAAAATAGACATGTCAAACCTATGCAATACCAAAAAATGAATTGGAAAGTTTTTTTGATTCTTTTTTATTTTAAACAATTTCATTAACAACTTAATTACATTAATCCCAGTAATAAGGTTTACTTTTTTATAACGTTAATTAATTACATCGATACATTAAGCACATCATGATTTTTAAACACTTTACTACTTTTTAATACGCTCCTTTCTTGATTATTGTTTCTTTATTGTCAAGGTGTGTTTTTGGTTTCATAATTGAATTTAAGTAATTAATCATCCTCCAATTAAATTCATTTATTTCCTTCACGTAAGATCAAAATAATTTAATCCATTTAATTAAATTAATTCCTAGATTGATAATGATTAAAATAGTTTAATCAATTTAATTACAAATAATTCCTAACCTACTAATGTTTAAGTCATATTAATTATTAAAAATACCCTAAGCACTTTTAATTTATTTCATAACAAAGAAATAATTCCTACACCATCCTTTTAATATTCACATACCCCTAAATCCCTTTAATATTTTAATTTCCCCTAAAATCATATCCCCAAGCACAACATTTATTTAAAAAGCTTAAATTAAAATATTCCTAGCATAACCTAATTCTCCATACCCGTTAATAGCTTCCTTAGATTTTTTATATTAATTTTATTTGACTTTTTACCCATAATATAATAAAGTTCCATCACCCATCACTTAAGGGATGAGGATTAAATCACATCTGTAGGATTGATTTAATCTTCTCCCTTGATCTTAGGGCTCCCCTTTTGTGCCCTAACATCCTTATGAATCTTATAATTTACTTTCTAACCCTACTGTGCCTCCATTTGCATAGGTGAAGCTACATAGAAGGAAATAAAGGAGGTAAGAGGGCATGGAAATGCACTATGTTAGCAATGGAAGATATGTGAGTACATTGGGAATATTTTCTTCATCATACCTCTTCATTAATCAAGTCTATTTTGAATCCTAGGGTTTGAATAAATTTTGCAATATCTTCTTCTCAGGTTATTATATTTTTTTTTGTTAAGGTTATAGATCCAGATGGTTTATCCATCCTTTCCAAGGTTTAAAAGATTGTAATACAATAAACATACATTCTTACATATATATATATACATATATATATATATATATATATATATATATATATATATATATATTGGTGTTTTGCATATACAAAATGGGCGCCGAAAATCCTGAAGAAGGTTTTGTACTGATAAAAAATGGATTAGCCACATTAAAATTGTATTGAAAGGAAGCGGAGGGTCAGCTTGACCCGCTTAGTATTATTTTTGTTTAGAATTGTGGGTGGGTGTCATGTCTGACCCACCCCCTTAATAAGGTGGGGTGGGTCAGCCATGTCGTCCACCCCTCTCTGCAAAAACCATGGATAATGGGGGGGGGCTGCCCAACTTCGTCCCCACTATATATTTTTAATAAATACTTCCATTCAAACAAAAAAAAAAAAAAACCATCTATTAAGGAAATTCCTTTTTTAAATATAATTTTTTTATAAAGTTAAGTAATTGTATTATATTAAATGTATACATATTATAGTAGTGTGTGGTGGTGTGTGATGTTTTTTTTTTTTTTTTTTTATCTAACAGACACAAATACACCATATAAAGGCGTATTATTTTTTGGGTTAATACTTTTAGTTTGTTCAAAATGAGGATTATTCGATGCAGCAATATATATGAAGTTTTCTTCAATATCAATCTACCAAGAAACCAATTCTTTGATAGGAAGGGAAATCAAACATTTTCTAGTTTAACTATTTAATTCCTGATTGATAAGGATTAAAATAGTTTTAACTCAATTTTAAGTACAATAATTCCTAACCTACTAATGTTTTAATTCATATTAATTATTAAAAATACCCTAAGCACTTTTAATTTATTTCATAACAAAGAAATAATTCCTACACCATCCTTTTAATATTCACATACCCCTAAATCCCTTTAATATTTTAATTTCCCCTAAAATCATATCCCCAAGCACAACATTTAATTTGAAAAGCTTAAATTAAAATATTCCTAGCATAACCTAATTCTCCATACCCGTTAATAGCTTCCTTAGATTTTTTATATTAATTTTATTTGACTTTTTTACCCACAATATAATAAAGTTCCATCACCCATCACTTAAGGGATGAGGATTAAATCACATCTGTAGGATTGATTTAATCTTCTCCTTTGATCTTCAAGGCTCCCCTTTTGTGGCCTAACATCCTTATGAATCTTATAATTTACTTTCTAACCATATTGTGCCTCCATTTGCATAGGTGAAGCTACAGAGAAGGAAATAAAGGAGGTAAGAGGGCATGGAAATGCACTATGTTAGCAATGGAAGATATGTGAGTAGATTAGGGAATATTTTCTCCGTCATTCCTCTTCATTAATCAAGTCTATTTTGAATCCTAGGGTTTGAATAAATTTTGCAATATCTTCTTCTCAGGTTATTATATTTTTTTTTGTTAAGGTTGCATATCCGGATGGTTTATCCAAAGTTTTCAAGGTTTAAAATATTGTAATACAATAAGCATGCATTCTTACACAGATATATATATACATATATATATATATATATATATATATATATATATATATATATGTTTGTGTTTTGCATATACAAATGGCGTCGAAATCCCTGAAGAAGGTTGTGTACTGATAAAAAATGGGCTTTAGCCACATTAAAATTGTATTGAAGGAAGGGGAGGGTCAGTTTGGCCCCCCTTAGTTTATTTTTGTTTAGAATTGTGGGTGGGTGTCATGTCTGACCGACCCCGTTAATAAGGTGGGGTGGGTCGGCCATGCCACCCACCCCTCTCAGCAAAAACCATGGATAATGGGGGGGGGGCTGCCCAACTTCGTCCCCACTATATATTTTTAATAAATACTTCCACTCAAACAAAAAAAAAAAAACCATCCTATCTAAGGAAATTGCTTTTTTTAAATATAATTTTCTTTATAAAGTTAAAGTAATTTGTATTATATAAATGTATACATATTTTATAGTTAGTGTGTGTGTGTGTGTGTGTTGTGTGTGTGTGTGTGTGTGTGTGTGTGTGTGTGTGTGTGTGTGTGTGTGTGTGTGTGTCTATACAGACATATATACACATATAAAGGCTTATTATTTTTTAGTAATACTTTTATTTTGTTCAAAATTAGGATTATTTCAGCATGCAACAATATATATGCAAGTTTTCTTTCCAATATAAATCCTACCAAGAAACCAATTCTTTTATATGAAGGGAAAATAAACATTTTCTAGTTTAACTTTTCACAAGGGTTTTGAGGAACAATATATTTGCAGATATAAATGATTTTGGTTTAAACAATTTCAAAAAGGATTACAGGTATAAACTAGTTTATAGCCTAAGTTTGTAAAATTTTCTTGAACCAGGATTAATTCCAAAAACAAATATAGGAAGAAGGAAAACTAATTTATTGAATTGAAGAGATTAATACTTCTTCACAAATCATGATATGCAATAGTAAAATAATACAACACAATATATTTCCTTATTCTTAGTGATAACAATAAATCTAGATTCACAATAAAATAATCCATAATAGTTCCCTCAACCAAATTTTGTACATCTTTACCAATAAAGTAAAAGGAAAATTTAACATATATAGCTTCAAAATTCAACTTAGAGTTTCATTTTTACTTGCAGATATACATATGTTACAAATTTACAACATGTTACATACATTAACAAAACAATAAAATGTGGATTTCTCAACCAAATTACAGGTGGAATACATTAGGCAAAATTACATTATTTTTACAGCTTTCAAGAGATATAGGTTCACACAGAAATCTTCCTTTACAATGGGATAAAATACATTCTTCCAAAAATTCTTCCAACATTCAGAATCCCAATTATAATAGATTCTATTTAAAGTATATTACAATTAAAATTCAAAGTTTAAAATTCAAGTTTGATAGCCCTCCACCCAAAAGGTGGTGGAGAAATCTTGCCCAAATTTACACTTAATTCCAACAATGACATTAAAACCTGCAACTCCTTTTTTCATCCACCATCACCTTGAGCACACAAACAAGGGAGGGAGCTAGGATCTCCTCCCAACCATGAATTCGATGAATGGGTGAATCCAACCCCCTCATTGGCCCCAATATTCCAACCATGAGATAATGCAACATATTCACAACCATGCCAACTAAAACAAGGTCTTCAACATTCACAACATACACACATAAGAAAATTGTTTTAAAACATGAACAATAAATAAAAACCTGTAATTTTAATTCCTCACAAAGGCTCAATCTAGAGCTAAAGGAGAAGTAATAATGGTGGCCACCTCCTTATACCTCCCAAGTGGGTTAACAGTCAACCCAAGAACCTCGAAGGTACACAACACAAACACACTCAAATATCTCTTATCACTCCGTAATTCAAATACACACAATGAGACAAGATATTTAACCTTTTATCTCCCCATTAGTGGAGCACTTTACCCACACTCCCTCCTCAAAATAACATCACAAAATCCATTTTATCTCCCCAATGGCCCCATATTCCCTTCTCCCCACACCTTTCTTAAGGAAAACTACCCAAACCCAAAAAACAACACACAAACATACATTCCAATTGTAAAAACATGCAGAAGAAGAACAAATAAAGAACATAAGTTTTGCTCCTACCTTGCCATTGATGGAAGATCCTTCCTTTAAGAAAATCAACTCCAACTCCTCTCCATAAGAAAGCACTCAAAGTTATTTCTTCTCAATCCAAATCCAAAAACAAAGAGAAAGTTCTTCTCCCCAAAACTTCAAGCCAAATAGTAAAGAAAAATAATAAAGCAATTAAAAAAGTAAGTAAGCCCAAAATCATCAAAGGGATACACATAAATAGACTAGATGGAGGGAGAGGTGATGTGGCTCCATGTAGGATGCCACTCCATCTACCTCAATTCCACATCACAAATTCCCCACAGAAACCAAGGCATTAGAAATAGGTAGGTGAGGAGATGCCATACCCAAATTGCACTCAAAATCCCTTTTCCACATTTCAAATTTGAATTTAGAGGATCAAAACATGTTGGAAATAAATGTGGATTTTTCAAAAAGGATTCATCATTATAAGCTGAGTATGACCCCCCAAATCATACGTAAGGTTGGGGGAAGAGATTAAAGAGTGTGGGACAAGAAAATATTGCTTCAAAAGCCTTGAAAAGTGGGATCAAAGCCCAAATAAGATATTGGGGTTTAAGAATGGCACACAGAACCAATGCCAAATTTATAATTAAAGTAAAAATAGGTGAAAGGAATAAGGCATATTCTAAGTAATCCTTTCCCTCCAAAAAGTCACATAATCACATCAACATTAACCTATCCAATTAACATAATTAAGCCAAGGCAAATACCAAACATAAGAAACATAAGGGGCAACATTAGCTCATACCAACAAATTACATAGTCAATAAGGGGTACAAGGGTACATAAGAACTTTAATATGATCACAACATCCACAATTAAATAAATAACATAACCAAAAGACAATTAAAATAAAAAATCAAAAACATACCTACCCATGGTCACATGTAAGGTGCTCCCCCATGGACACCTAGAAACAAATGAAAACTAAGAAGAAAACAAAAACACGATGGTTGCCAAGGTAACCATGTTGTGAACACATGACATTCCTTCATGGTTGGACTTCCTAGTACCTCTTTGTTTTGTGTGATTTCATTTCCTGCAACCACAAAATAGTACCACCGTCGGCCTCAAGGCCACATCAATAAATCAAAGATATAAAAACACATATAAATAATCCATCATATAACTGTCATCATGCATCATGTGGTACACAATTCTATTCTAAATCAAACATTTACAATTATCCAAAATCACAATTCACATTTTATGAAAATTATGCAATTCACATATTGATCACCTAACATCACCACATGATTAATAAAACATAATATTAATGTACGCATGGTTAGATGATGCATCGAAACATAGTCACAACTACTATGAATCCAAGATGTCAGTTTATAAGTAAAGAAACACAAAATCACATGTGCTGTAATATCCATCAAAACCAGCTAGGAATCCATATAATCCATGATAAAAGTCAAATCACAATAATAATCAAATGTCAATATAATCTAAACACATGCTATCTAGAATACTATATAAATATCCACATCTCTAAGAAGATAACAAGTAATATCATAGAAAAAATAAGTTTAGGAGAGGAGTGGGAACACCATCCCCCTCTTCTTAGACTCGAATTCCTCTTAGAAGTCACTGTAAGAAGTGTGGAAACTGGGCTTGTAGAAAAATGGCGTCCTCCTAAGTAGCTGACGTCTCATCATACTGATCCTACTAGACATGCACCTAATCATTCTCATGGCCTCAAAGGCCTAGGGTCCTACATTCTATTATGCACATGGGATTCATAGTCACCTATCCCTTCTCCTTCACTTGTAAGGAAGTCTAATTCAAGACATTATAAGTATCTGATATATGGTATATATCACCGAAGAAAAGAAACATAAAAAAACAATGGATGTGAGACAAGATGGGTGGCAAGGATAAGTGGTAGGTAACGAGACCAATCCACTCCCAGATCTCAAATGGACTCAAAAATCTCAGAGCTAGCTTAAAGGATTTTCTATAAGGGATGGGGATCTTATGAGGTTTGTTTCTTAGGAACACCTTGAGGCCCACCTCATAACTGCGGTCAACTCTCCTCACTTCTGCATACTTCTCCTACCTATCTTGTGCCTCCTATAATCTCTACATGATAAAGGTGACCTACTACTCCATATCATGTAACATGTCTAGCCCAAGAGATATCATGTCCTCTAACATGTCCCAAATAAACAGAGTCTAACAATCTCTTTAGTATAATTCTTGAAATGGTGTCATGTTGATAGAACTCTAAATAAAAAATTTGTAAGAAAACTCTTCTAGATAAAGATACTCCTCCCAATGCAACTGCTGATCCATAATGTAGATGTGAAGTATATGCTCAGGTATCTAGTTCACCCATTTAGTCTAACCATTTATCTCTGGGTGATAATTTGTATTGAAATTGATCCTCGTCCCAAGAAAAAACTACATGGTGGTATAAAAATGTGACGGGTACAAAGGGTTGTGGTCAAAAATGATCTTCCATGGAATCCCATGAAGTATAACTATCTCATCCAAATAAAATTGAGCTATTGCACTCGTTGTATAAGTGGTCTTCATGGGAGAAAAATGATCCACTTTCGTGAAACTATCCATCGTGACCATGATCACGTCATGGTGATATCTCGACGTAGGTAGTCCCACTATGAAATCCATGGAAATGTTGTCCCATTTCCAATCTGGTATAACATGAGGATAAATAAGGCTATCTAGATGGTGATGCTCAGACATCACCATCTAACACTCTGAACACTGAGATACAAACCATGTTATATCCCTATGAAGACTACTCAAATAGAATAACTTCCTTAGTGAAGCGTGCATATTCTTCAGCCCTAGATGGGCTGAATAAGGTGCACACTGAGCCTCTGATAATATATCTTAATGCACATCTTCATCTCTAGGTACATAAATATGGCCCCTGGGTCAAAGAATCCCATCTGACTCTAAAGATATCCACTCAAACTTCCACGCAACACGTTTGTGTGAACCAATATTTTTTCTATATGAAAGGTAGAACCTCTCATGAGGAAGGTGTTGCACGATCCTGGCCCTCAAATCTGTACTGACTATAGTAGACATAACCAGGTGCCTCCGTCAACTCAAGGCATTTGAAACCATAATCTCCTTCCCATTCACATGCTTAGTCTCCATATCATACTTGCATAGGAGCTCCATCCAATGCCATTGATGAGCATTGAGATTGCATTGTCTGAAGAGTTTTCATAGGCTTAAATGGTCTTTCATGAGTGTGAACCTCCTACCCAAAAAAAAATGTCACCATAAAACCAAATAATGAATCACTGCTATAAGATCAAGGTCATGAGTTGGGTAATTGATCTCATAATACTTGAGTTTGCGAGACTTAAAAATAACAACTTGACCATCCTACATCAATACTCCTCATATCCCTACCAATGAAGCATTTGTACATACAAAGAAGTCCCTCTACGAATCTATCATTGCTAGGATAGATGTTGTAATAAGACATTCATTTAGAGTCCTAAAGGCCTACTCACAAATATATGACCAACAAAACTTATTCCCTTTACACTACAGGGAAGTGATGGGATGTGAAATACATGAGAAATCCTACAAAAACCCACTATAATACCCTACTAATCCCATGAAGCTGTGTACTTTGGTCACGTTGGTTAACACCCACGAATCAATGATAGCTCCAATATTGGAAGGATTGATTGTGATACCTTCCCCAGAAATGATGTGACCAAGATATTGAACCTCTGACTGAAAGAATACACACCTCTCCAGGTTCCCATAAAGTTATTGCTCTCAAAGAAACTGTAGAACCTATTAAAGGTGCTCCTGGTGCTCCTCATACATGCATGAGAAAGCCAAGATTTCATATAGGAATATGAGCATGAAGAGGTTTAAAAATCTCCTCAATACCCCATTCATCAAACTCCTAAATAATATGGGGACATTCTTAAAATCCAAAGGCATAACTGTGAGAATGTAGTGGCCATATCTCATGTGAAAGGTTGTTCTATGAATATCTACCTCTAAAATCCTTAGCTGATGAATCCACGACTTGATAATGAATTTGGAAAAAAGAGTAGTACCCTTCATCCGGTGAAACCAATAATGTATGCATGGAAGGGGTAATGATTCTTGATTAAATGAACAATCACAGGGATCAATCCTTATTCTTCACAAAAATCAATGGTATACCCCAAGGGGACACTATATGTACCCAAAATTATAGGGTACTGCACTGCTGGAACAATGTTACATAAGCCCCAATGAAGATACAGATCTCCTTACAAGGTGTTCAGAATCCATAAAGGCTCTCCATGTATACGCTTATATCCCACATGCCCCACTCAGCCTACACATGCTTGGTTTTACCCTTTTTCCCCATTTCTTCTTGCATTTTTTCTTCAGTGATGGAACCGCCATGCTGCCTGGGTGGTGGTCCCGTGATCACCGTCGTGGACAGGGCGGTGGTCCCGTAACCACCACCCTACATAGGGTGGTGATTTTGTTCGCGTTTCCAGATTCCTCCGACGATCGTGTCAAATGTAAATCTTCAAATTTACATGCTTTCTTAACAACATTGGCTTGCATTAATGTTTTTGGTTCCCTGTTAATAGTGTTTTTCCTTTATTTATAGTAAAAGAGATAAAATGGGAGATACCCTCTGGTAAATACATTGGTTATAAATAGCCAACTTGTTTTCAAGAAAATGGCCCCTCATCCTCTCAATTCTCTTGTTCAGTTTTTCAATTCCTTTCTTAGAATTCTATTAGTTTCAGATTTTGCTTCCATTATTGGCATTTTGAAGGTCATATCATCTTCTTGTTTCAAGTCTTATTTCATTGCTACTATATACAATCAGTTTAACATAGAATAGCTTGATTTCTAGACTAGAATCCATTAATGTTGTAGGATTTGTTTTGTCATAAGGATAGTTTCTAAAACTCTCAGTACACTTGTGTTGTATTCCCGTAGTAAATCCTGCTAGGAATTATACATAGTCAAGCTCTGTTCACTTGTGTTATATCTCTTCTACTTGCATTGTATTCGATCTATATCTAAATTCGCCACTGTTCGAATACCATATTAGTTTTATACTATCACATACATGATTTTATGGATTCACGAGGACACAAATGAATGAGGAGATCACACTAACGAGACAAAATTACACACAACTAGATTTACCACTATTTTGTAGATGTCAGGTTTGAGCTATCAAAGTTCTAGTTACGACATATTAAATAGAGTAGTGAATTATTTTATTTCAGTTAAAAGTTCACTCTCGATATCACAAGGGAAGCTATGGGGATTGATAGTTTCTAAGAAACTGTGATTCATTCCTCACTTCTAAGGTAGGATCGAGAGCCTTTCAATTCAAAATATATAGCTGCTTAGATATTTAGGATAAAATCACAACTACACAGGAAAATAGTCATACCAGGCTACGTTACTTCTTTTTATTCTGTCATTAGATTAGTTCATTTTATAGATATACTAGAGTAGATACTCTTTAATTTCATTAAAATACGTCATTGAAAAATACAAAAATAGAAGGATGCTTACATAGTGTAAATACCTCTTTTGTAATCAGTTTATTAAATGTTAGTTAAAATTTGAATCATTTTGTATGATAATCATAGGACCTAGAGTAGTACCTCAACCAAATCTACCCACAAACTTAGCTGATATAGATCAGGACCTTAGGATATAGGTATTTTGAGCAAAAACAAACTTACAAGCAATTAGTGAGTAGCTAAGACGATTAAACATCGAAGATGACAAAGCTTACACGTTTTGGTCAAACCATCCAAACTATAGATTGCCTTGGTAAAACACCTGAATGAATGTGCATAGGATTTGAATGAGAGAAAACATTTGAGTTGCGATCCTTTGGTTCCACAACCTAATGTGGAAGACCTCCTCGTTGACATAGACACTAGCTGACATATTCAGATTGTCAAAACACTTGTTAGGTACTCTGAGAAAATCATACAACTTCTAGTTCTAAACGTAGAGGCTTAAAAAGCATATGATTACTAGATAGTTGGGAGAAGGGATTGATTCTTCACATGACCATAACAGGTCCACAACAACCATGAACTCATAGATGTAATCCCTAAGTACCACAACCCAATGGGCCAACAAACCATTCAAGTACCGACACCAGCTTACTAACACTGGTATTTAGATCCGCACCACTCCCGCCAAATATTATAGTATAGTTATCTGTATTAAACATAGAAGCCAATCAATCTAATATTTTTTGGAATATACCAGAAAGCCACCCATAGTTCACTACAAATCCATTAATTCACCTACCACTACTTTTATGAACTAATTTGGAGATATATACGAAGCTCCCGTAGGTCACTTCCCATGTATCCAACAACCAAGAAACAGGATCTCACTAGAGCTTGACATTTATCGGAGCCTCCAAGCAGCCATTATATTTGAATGAACCATTACACCAATTCAAGTTAGGAGGCCCTTCTCTACCTTAGATTCATAGATTCCATTGTTGCGTATTGAGGATTTAAGATTACCCAATTAGCTTGTCTATATCTATCCATGTTCAACATTCATCGACTGTCCTCGACATGACCTCGAGAGGCCGGGTATGAGGAAGAGGTACTTATAGATTCCCATGCTGACATGTTACTTTTCCGTCATAAAATATTGGTGAACCTTACGTGAACAAACAATTTCTTACTCTTTTATTTTTCATTTCTCTCATCCACCTTTGCTCTTTCCCATTATTCTGCAGGTATTCATACCCCTTGAATATGTTGGTGATACAATGCATATGGCAGAACTCTCTCAGGTCTCAAAGTAAACTATAGTCAAACAAGTAGACAACCATCGACCTCACTTTCTACATGGGTGTGAAACTATTCAAGTAATTACATGTCATCTCAAATACCCCCTCAAAGAACTAGCTCAAATTCTTCATTCTGAATTGAGGAGTTTGATCAAATTGTACAAAACACAGCAGCCAAAGCCATCAGGCTCTAATAATATGACATTTACTTGAGAGTCCACTTCATCTCCTCGGATCTTGTTTAGGCCATAGATCAGTAGATAATCAAATCCACTCCCCTTTTTGGTATGAGGAGTACTTAGCACACTTTTGCTAAAAGAGAACAACACTTCCAAAATATGTATCCACCTATAGGGAGTTTACAAATACAATCTGATACCCTATTCCAGGAAAACACCCTCATCCCTCCACCTACGGGAAATACCCTTGATAAATATTGGCAAGGTAATGATCAATTCATGGAAGGGTATCACACCCCTTTACAACCCCAAGGTATACAACAAACACCGTTAAGGAAAAACATAGTGTCTTCACCAATAGAAGTCATTTTAGCTTTAGTTGAAAAGGTTAGAGGGCTGGAACTTGCTCAAGCAAACCATAATTCATATTTTGGGCAAGCAGGAATCCCCAACCCTCCACATCTCCCTAGTCAAGTTGACCTCCTTATAGGAACAGGAACATTAGCCATGCCTCTTCAAAATCCTTATAATTATCCATAGTAAACGCCAACTAGGATAGCATTTTCAAACGTTGTTCCAGTTGAAAACATGACACCTCCTGGATTGGCACCAAACAATCCATACCAGAACAATGCTCCTTATTTAAACATTTATTAAAATTCACCACAAGGAGACATGTTCTCTTCTTCCAGGATGTTTTTTCAACCACATGGATTCCCTTATGTCCCTACAAATGCATATGCTATTCCATATCAACAACCCAATCCACCTGCACCCCCTTAACAAGTGCCGGTTGATTGTTAAGGCCTATGCAGTAGGGACTTATTCAGAATATTTAAAAGATCCCCTAGACTTCACCATATGAAGTGTTACGCTTCCAAGACCTCTTCCTGATTTTCCCAAATACAAAGGAGAAGGGGACCTAAACGCACACATTAAGGCCTATGCCACAGCCATACAGGAGTTACTCCGTTTAGACGGGGTTTTTCGCTAAAATATTCCCTAAAACCTTAGAAGGTATTACCCTTGATTGGTATTATAGAATACCTGAAGCCTTGATACACTCATTCAAACAACTCGTGTCTGATTTATCAAAGCTTTCAACATGAACAAATTGTTAAGAACGAGAATCAGGGAGTTCTTGCATATCAAACAAGAACATAATGAATCTACTACACATTTTATTCAAAGATGGCGTATGGTTCTCTACTCATTAGCAAGTGCTCCAAAACATGGATCAAATGGAACTATGCAATTTATTCCTTAATTCTCTTAATAGAGAGATAAAGGAAGAAGTCCAGAAGTTCCCACTAAGAACTTACGATGAAGTACTCAAGAGCACTCTTTGAATGACCAAGCAGTGATAAATAGTGGTCGTAAGATATATGGGACAAACAGGAAATTAACCACTCCCAATCAAAACACTGTGGCCTATCCCAATACCGGGAATGCTAATGAAGGGCCTAAGATCCTTAAGAAGAACCACAGAGTTACAACAGAAGGAGTAACTGATCAAGTTAAAAGGGAAAACGTTGTAAACATTTCACCACCTGTTAATAATCAACGAAATAAAAATTTTACTCCAACAATCAACATAGTGGATTTTAATCATCCACTACAGAAACAACAACAACGACAAGTCCAAATCGAAACCCAACTAGATATCAGAGTCAAAACCAATGGCAACAACCTCAAAATTTTAAATCTAACAACCAACAACCTTATCAGAATTTCTGGGGTCACAATAGATTTTAAATCAACATCCTTGAAACTATAATCCTAATCTATATTGTGGCTTCCACAAGATTCAAGGCCAACGATACTAGGACTTGTTGTGAATATAATAAAATTCATAGCAACATTTGCCACACAAGATCCAAAACAACTCTTTATAGATATGATTTTAGTAAAATTCTGTAGTACCCATGCCAAACACTTATACAGGGGTAGTTTCCCCTCAAAATGCATCCCTTAAGATCTTCAGTGACCCACTCCTAAACCGTTCTAACAATAACAGGTTAGATCCTAACAGACCAAAATAATGTGCCATGATAGGAAACAATGATCATAAAGCTTCAACTTCATTAAATCCACCAGTCGCACCCCAATTAGGAACTCAACCTCAAACTAAGATAGTTGGTTTAGTGGAGTTAGGACGCCGAGCTACCCATAGAAACCATAACAAGAACACGGGATTAATCTTCTCAACCAATTCCGAGTTATTCATTAGATCTAGACAACACTCAAAAAACGTTGGTAAAACCTATAGGTGCCTATGATTTAATTAATGATTTAACTAAAACCTTCTTGCACATCTCCTTCTTTGATTTGTTAAATAACTCTCCCACCCATAGGGCGTGGCTCTCTTAGAAGCATTAGGCCTTGGTCATTTAATCAACATCACTCCTTCCCCGGAAATGCAAGTAACCCATGTGGACTTCGACGTTTATCCTCTGGGGCAGCCAGATAGGGATACAAAATTTATATTCGATATAAGATAGAAATGCCAACAAACACTGAAATTACTCAAAGAGGTGACCCAACTTTACATTTACAAGTTTGGGTCTACAATAATTATGTTAAACATGCAATGGTTGATAATGGGGCAGCAATTAACATAGTCCCCTTCACTTTCCTTCAAAAGTTAGGATATGGAGAGACAAACTATTCCACAATGTGAAATATGCTAAGAGGTTATGATAACCTCAAAGCCACTTTGATTGGAACCATAGTTTTACCAGACATTTTAGGACCCAAGACGGTCCTCACCGAGTTTTATATAATAGATTAGGAAACCAAGTATAATATGATCCTTGGTCATCCATTAATACATCGCATGAAGGAAATCCCTTCCACGCTATTCCAACAAATAAGATTTCCACACTAAGGGAAAATATTCGTGGCACAAGGTGACCCAAAACCCTTTGATATACACCTAGCTGATTTGAAGAAATGACTGGGTGTTCATTCCGAGTTTTAACTCCCAACAAATCAAATCATCAAACCAATTAATTCAAAACCAAAAGAAGAGTTGATACCCACCATGGAACTAGAAGTTACAGACCAATGTTATAAAAATGGTATCACTAGGGACTAGCACAAAAATTGTCGAGTTCCTAGAGAAAGACTTACCTATTCTCCTACCATTTGATTCCATGGGTATGGGATACACCCTTGGAATTGCTTCTCTTCCCTCAAATGAAATTTTTATGGTAGAAGTAACCGAAGCAGAAGAAACAGCTATGACATATATCCCAATGTCCATTTTTCCAAGGGAGTATTGGACTCTCCACTTCGATGGAGCTAGATGTCTTTTTGGAGCTGGAGTGGAAGTAATCTTTACTTCACTTGATGGAAAAATCTTACCTTTCACCTTTAAATTAAACTTTGAATGTACAAGCGACAGGGATGAGTATGAATCTCTCCTCCTTGGCCTCATTCTAGCTAAATGAATGGGTGTTGACAACATTAGAGTACTAGGAGACTCGCAATTGGTTGGAAACCAAGTCTCCGAGGTATATGAAACTAGAGTTGAGCACTTACAGCTCTATAAAATGAAAATATTAGATCTAAGTAGGGGATTTAACTTTATATCAATTGAAGCGATCCCATGAGATCAAAACCTTCTCGCAAACTCGATAGCAACCTCAGCTTCCCGTTTCACCCCAAGCAGCGAGTTGGAGGATACAAATTTCACAGTATCACTTTGTACCAAACCATTAGTGTGTAAAATTTCAACAAACTCACTCCTAACTAATGGAGAAGTTGTGGATGATTTTTCTATCATGGATCACTTTGACAATGATAGAATCACTCTCGAATATCTAAATGCCTATGCAGAGCTACACCTTGCTCACCATATAGTTGATCTTTCCCTAATACCACATTCCTCTTCCTACTTTGGAAATCCCATGGTAGAGTCTCCTCCACAAAAGGATCTCGATATATATGAGATAGAAAATGGAGAAAGGTTGGAGCTACCTCTAGCCCCACCTAAATTTGAAGAAGGTAAGGCTTCTTTGATAGGAGAAACCATTGACATAAACATTGAAACGGAGGAAGAACAAAGAATTTTGAAGTTGGGATCCTTGCTAACTCCGGAGGAGATAAAAATACACACCCAAATCCTTAAGGAACATCAAAAGGATTTCACATTTAATTATAAAGAAATTATGGGCATTGTGCCATAAATCACGGTACATAATCTTGTCACTAAACCAGATGCGAAGCCAATTAAATAGAAGTCAAGACCAATGAAGCCAAAAGTGGCTCTCATGGTAAAAGAGGAATTCTTAAAACTTCTCCAAGTAGGATTCATCAAGCCTATTGACTATTCACAATGGGTATCTAATATCATTCCCATCCTCAAAAAGAATGGGAAGATAAACATTTACATAGATTTTCGGGATATTAACGAAGCTTGTCCCAAGGATGACTTCTTATTACCATCCATTGATGTTATTGTTGATGCAACAGCTGGATTTGAACTACTGTCCCTCATCGATGGGTTCTAAGGGTACAATTAGATTAAAATATCTAAACAGGATCAAGCCAAAACTACATTCATAACTCCCTAGGGAACTTATTGTTACACTGTCATGCCATTTGGTCTTAAGAATTCAAGAGCTATGTACCAGTAGGTAATGACTTATATATTCCATGATCTTATCCATAAAATTGTGGAATCCTATGTGGATGACTTGTTGGCCAAAGAAAAGAAACATTGTGATCATCTAGAAGTGCTCCGTATCATCCTCTCATGATTAATTTAATATGGCATCCCATTAAATCTAGAGAAGTGCGTGTTTGGTGTAATAGGAGGCAAACTTCTAGGTTACATTATATCTTTGCGAGGGATTAATGTTGATCCATCCAAAATACGGGTTGTTATCGAAATGGTCCCACCTTGAGACGATTATGGAATCAGGTCATTTCTTGGGAAACTTGGTGCAATCCACAAGTTCATCCAAGATCTAAGTTTTTCCATATGGTGTTGATTGGAATGAAGAATGCAATGAGGCCTTCAAAGTACTTAAATGCTTCTTGTTGTCTCCACCCAGGCTAATGCCTTCCAAACCAGACCGCCCTTTGATCCTATACTCATGAGCCACTCATGTTTTGCAAGCCTGCATGTTGGCTCAAGAAGATGATGGTAAATGAGAACGTGAGGTCTATTTCATTAGCCAAACTTTGCTTGATTATGAGACACGCTACACATAGTCAGAGAGAGAATGCCTCACCATAACTTTTGCAACAATTTTTTAAAGAAATTACATGTTAAACTAGGAAATAAGGGTCATTGTAAAGATAGACCATTTACGAACATTTCTCACACAAGGATCTATATCTAAAAAGGCTAGACGTTTCATAGCCTTAATGGGAGAATTTGAGTTAACATTTGTAAACCAGAAATCCGTTAAGGGAAAAATCATTACAGACTGGTTAGCTAACAATCCACTAGATGGAGGTGATCTGGTAAATCTAGACTTTCCCAATGAGTGTGTATACTTCGTTGAAACCAGGCTCCTCATTTCTACATGTCCTTGGTATATTGATATCATCAATTTTATCATGGACCATACATACTCGAAAGGTGCCACGTCACAACAAAGAAGGCGGTTACACATTATTACCGCTAAATATGTTGTTTTAGACCAGGTACTCTATTGTAAATCCTTCGATGACATGCTTCTAAGATGCATCGACATAGAAGAATCCAAGAAGAATCTTCATGAATCCCACAGTGGGATATGTGGAGGCCACTTTGGTGGTCATGCCACTACTCATAAAATACATCAGATGGGCTATTTTTTGCCCACTCTCGAGCATGATATAGTGGAATTTGTACATAGGTTCCACAAATGCCAAGAATTATCTAATGAGATTCACATGGCAACACAATCCCTGCAACCAATAGCGACTCCATGGCCCTTCTCCATGTGGGGTCTAGACTTGATAGGGAAGTTGTCTCCCTCATCTACTCATGGCCATAATTTTATAATTACAGCCATGGAATATTTTACCAAATGGGTGGAGGCCATGTCTCTCACCACCTTACCAAGTTCAGTAATTACCAAATTCATTCTGAACCAAATTATCTATAGGTATGGTGTCCCACAGGTCATTATCTCAAATAATGGAACTTCCTTTAAAAACGACGAAGTCTGTGAGTTATGTAGCAAGTTCAAGATAAACCATCACATGACCTCTCTTTACTACCCTCAAGCCAATGGGTAGGCCGAAGCAACAAACAAAATGTTAAAAGCTATTCTCCTCAAAATGATCAAGGAGAACAAGTGAGATTGGCATTTAAAACTATATCCAGCCTTATGGGCCCATCTAACCTCAATAAGAACACCAACAGGAGCAACTCGTTTCTCGCTGGTATTCAAAGAAGAAGCAGTTCTCCCGCTTGAGGTTGAAATACCCAGTCTCCATATCTCATTACAAGGGATTTTGGATGAAGAAGCTTACAGGGAGGCACACCTCTCTCAACTGGAAAGCCTTGATGAGGCTAGGTTAAATGCCAAACAACAGCACATAGCCTATTCTAACCGGATGTGCTGGAAGTACAACAAAAAAGTATATGAGTGAGGACTATATGAGGGAGATCTAGTTATAAGACTAGACAACCAGATTGATAAGAAAACTAGCGAAGGAAGGAAGTTCCGGCCCAAATGGTTGGGCCCATACCAAGTCATGAAGGATAACGGAAAAGGTGCATATATTTTATGTACGCTAGAAGGTGAGGAATTCGGTGAAACTATCAATTCCTTGCATCTTAAGTAGTTTTACGCATAAAACATCAAAGTCATTACTAGTACATTAGAACTACCTACATTACATTAGTCTTTTAGCTAGTTCATTCTGTCCATTTCGTAAAAACGGTAGTCTAGGAGCTTACTCTTAAACAATTTGTTACAAATTTCTGAAAATATTGGAAAAAGCATTCATATCACATCTCTCCAAGCATCATCAACTATTTTCAAATCTTCTCATCAAGTTCGACAGAAAAAATTGACAGAAACCATACCAAGGCCTGCATATTTGGCTTTGCTCCTTCTTTCTACTAGGTGAAGCTCTCCTTGCCTACGGTCTATTCTAGAAGCTTCTTGGTGTCACATCTATCCCTCTTAAATCTCTTAGAACAGAATGATATCCCAAAGTCATTAATCAGAAATGTGAAAATAAAATGAAATCAAAAGCACCAAGCAAACAAAATATTTTATTTTACACACTTCTTTGCTCCGTCAACCTCCGGTGATAAGCCCACATCTCTTAGTGGGGGTGTGAGGTTGGGAAAGGAAATAAGTGCCCTTACTCGCCTATATCCTACCTTTGGTGACAAACCCATGATTCTTACTGGGGGTATGAGGCAGGGTGTGGGTGGTCCAGTCACACAAATTAAAAAATCTTGGTATGCTAAAAACAAAGATCAATTCTATTAAGAGAAAGTAAATATCCAAATATCGAAATTCCAAAGATATCAAATCCTCACAACCAGAGTTTTTCAACCAGGTTGCCATTCATGGATCTAAGTCTAGATAAACTAGAAAGTAAGTGGCTTTATAAGCATGGTAGTAGTTCTGGGTAGGATCGGTGTGTAGGTCTGAATTTGGTTCTTGTTACTGGTTTTTCTATCTCTCATCATTTCATTCAATCAAGCTCATACAACTTGTGCCCTTCCTAACTCTTGTTGTTGAACCCTCACATCTTACTAGTTGCATGGATTTGGGATTGGGTCAAGTTTATCTCTTTATCACTATGCATTCATCACGTTTTGCCAACATAAGAAGAAATTACAAACATTTCCCAAAGATTTCAAAAGTTTAGTACTACCATATGTCAGTATCATCTCATATCAGTATTACAAAAGCATACAAAGTAAAGCATTCTATCTACTATCATTTGTTATCCATTGCATACATTCTGAAAACATGAAAACAGTATCCCAAAAATATCTACAGTATGCATGTAGAAACAAGTCACGAAATTCTAGATTCCAAGAGTCTAGATCCAAAAAGATATATATATATATATATATATATATATATATAAATCAGGTTTCATATATAATGCCATCATGCACTAGTAATGCTCAAAACACTCAATGAGCCTAAAAAGTACAAAAACACTCATATAGACATCTAACAAAATGCTACAAAGATAGTCTCTCAATCCCTATGGGATCCCTCAGAAGGTGCACAACCACATCTAGGACTCTGGCTACACTGGCACTCTGAGTGCACTGAGGGCTCACGGTCATGACCAGTAGCTGCCATCTCACTATGAGAATGGCTCCTCCTCATCAGGCACTCGGCTATCCTATATCCAACTACCTCCATGTGGTGATAATTCATGATCTTCACTGCATATTAGACAGAGGCAAAAACATCATTGTCCCTACTGGCTACTGAGGGATCTCCTGCATCCATAGAAATCTCAGCACGAGTATTCTCTGAGGGGAGAAGCAATGTATCAGTTCACATTTAATGAATCAAGTCTCGCCACTCATCAACAGTCTCTGCAAACAAAGGAGAAAACAAGTTAGAAAATGATCTATAATAAGACTAAGAATAAACAAAACAAAAAGAAACAACAAACTAGGATAACTCTAACTAAAACAAATGTCAAAAGAAGAGTGATAACTCACTTAGATCCCCAGGCCTCCAAGAAGGATCTCTATCATCCACGGCTGCCACTGACGCCACCACTGACTAGTGCCCCTCACCCACATCTAGGGAAACATGAAGTCTTGCAACAAACTCACCATCCCCACCTAAATCCTGAGAGATCAACTCCTCTGAAACCAGAGTCACCCGTTCTACGCTCCCCTCCACCCTCTTAGCCTGTAGGATCTCCTAAGTGTCATGCCACTTGAGATCACTATCATCCCCCCCACCCATCTCACTGATCTCCATGTCCCCTATCTCCTCCTCAGTCTCTCCCCAAGTGAACAACTTAGACTCAAAGTCCATGTCAATGGGCTTATCACTACTATGAGCAGGACCAATGGCAATCTGAAGTAAGGGTTCATAAGGAGCACCGGCTCTCCCTCATACATGTACCACCCTCCTAGCCACAATAGGAGTACTAAGAGTAACAATAGTCCAACCCTGGCCTCTAGGACCTCCCCGAGCCACAGATAGATCTATACACTGAAATCACTGGAGGAAGCATTTCACTATAAGGGAGGCCAAACTACTATGGAACTCTGTCAAAGGGGTGTATCTCCAACTTCCCCAACTTGTCTATCAACTGGCTGGTGTTCTAGTAGGAAATCAGTGTAATGGTGTCCTCTCCTCATACCCCTGCCATGGCCTGATAAGGAGTGGCCTCCATGTCTGCAGTGGTCAGGGAAGCCACTGACTGGTGGGGTTCTCTAAGAAATGTCATCCCCATCCACCTCATTGATCTGACGACCCCGGGATCCTCCACCTCTACACCTCTCCCATATAGGGTGATATGCTCATACACCCAACTCATGACAAGATTCGAGTGGCTCAGTGACTGCCCCTGTAAGTGGACTATCCTGTATAAGTCATGGTAGGTAGTCCTGAGGATATCTGCTCCCCAAGTGTAGACACGTCCATGGCCCTCAATCTGTGCAATAATGGGGGCACATCAATATAAGAGGGTGTCCCCTCCCTTACCCCTAATCAGTCTAGATGCAAGGATGCCCATGATTACCTTACAGAGCAAGGGAATGTCTGATTCAATAATAGAGTTGATCCTCATGCCTTTCTTCGATCCCATCAATACAACCACATCTCCCATATAGGTGGCCCAATGAACCACTTGTGATCTAGACATTGGTGTCTTAAGAGAAAATCGCCACCCAAGGATCGGAACCCCCAGTATATATTAAATATCCACCAGGGTGATGGACCACTCACACCTAACTCTTGGCAATCAGAAGGTATTCCAATCCACATCCCAGTATGAGAACAAGTCACACAGTATGTGACTAGCAGGTGCAACATGAGGAACTTATGCAATCCTCCATATACCATCCCTCTGGAGAGTATCCCTCTCTACCTGGGAGAGTGCCTCTAAGAGTACTAGGAGCCAATCACATGCCCTCTCTCGCTCCTCTAATATACTCCTTCTGTGCAATTCCACCCAAAAGCGACAAAAACAACTGAGTTAGTATCAAATAATCCACATTAAAAAGACCCCTAACTTTTTTAAAAACATGTTAAAGTGCAAAAAATGCAAAAAAAGATAAGGTGATGTATTGTTTTTCCACTCTGTCATGGACCTCCGCCCTGTGTAGAGTGCCGGTTCCATAACTGCCACCTTGTAAGGTAGCGGTCCCATAACCTCCACCCTACACAGGGCAGCCGTCCTATCCCGCAAACAAACCTAAACGGCTCGTAACCCCTAAAAATGCTAAAAGCAAGGCAAAAACACTTTTAATTTAACAAAAATGAAACCTAACCCTATAGACGCCCCCAGACCTCCCGCCCCCCCCTAGAAACACATTTAAAGCTAACATTTTAAAAAATGATCCCCCCAAGCAAAAGATATCATCATTTGCACATTTTAGGTTTAAAAGCAATAAATAGAGATGAACTAACCTGAGACTTCATGGGTCGATGTTCCATTGTTAGAGGCATGAACACTATCTCATCACGAACGTTTTGACTACACTCTTGTTGAAAACCATCACTGTGGGTCCCAGAGCTCAAAAACTATCAAATCAATCCATGTAAATGAATAGTAAAATGACCTTTTTTTTATAGAAATAGCCTTCTTAATTTGATTTTGAATGTCTTTCACAGGGATGGAGCACTGACGGAGGTAAGTTCTAAACCCCACGTAGATGGTAAGTCCTCTTCTCATATCAATCCAACCTTATTTCTCAATTTATTTTATTTTATCTATCTGCACTTGAATCCCCTTTTTCATTTTTACAGGTAGTGGGATCTTGTATAGCAACTTTCCAGCACATGGACGTGTCAGGTATAGCTCCTAACTCCCCATTTCTGGACCACCATACTTGGATCCACAATTTTATGCCTCTCCATCGCTAAGACGCTTCTTCGAGGGGGAAATATGTACATACCCAAAATTGTAGGGTAGTACACTGCTGGAACGATGTTACACATGCCCCAATGATGATACAGATCTCCTTGTAAGGTGTTCAGAATCCAAAAAGGCTCACCATGTTATACCTTGTAGCCTGCCTGCCCCCGCTCAACTTTGCATGCT
>CM034151.1:139805505-139862916 GCA_019776745.2 Taxus chinensis | reverse complement strand
AACCAGATGATTTAAAAACTGAACACATTACTAGTTTTTGGCCCATTACCTTGCTCAATTCCTTTGACATGATCATTGATAAATCCCTAGCTATGTCATTGCGCCATATTCTTCCTAGTATTTTCCAACTCAAACAAACTAGATTCATCCATGGGTGTTTCATTTTTTTTAATATCATTGCCATTACGGAAGGCTCAGAATGGGATCTCTAATCTAATCAAGTTGCCTTGTTCATTAAAAAATACTTTAAGAAGGCTTATGATCATATTGAATGGTCGTTTATTCTTGTCATGCTTCAAGCTCTCGGTTTCATTGTGAATAACTAAATTTGGACTAACTATATAGTGATAAGGTATTTAATCTAAGCTATGAAATTTTTTACTAAAGTAAGTAAATATAGTAAACAAATATTTTAAGGATATAATAAAATATATAAAATGAAATATTTAACCGTCATGTGCAATAGGGAAGAGGAAATAAATGAGCTACATAACATTAGCATGTCAAACTGTGTCGCAGTGATGAATAGAAAATTAGAAAGTAGGAAAACATTTGTTGTGGTCACACAGAGGACATATATGGGTGATGTGGATAGACTAGAGCATCATGGAGAGGACTGGGGCACCCATGGGTGATCTGGTAAGAAATACAAGCACCCTGCTCTAGGAAAAAGGTATGGAATTGGTCTTTATAAGTATGGTAGATGACTGTTATCCTTTGCTACTTATCACATTGATTTTTTTGTACAGTGTTGAATGCTTCAAATATTCCAAGTGGAAGAACTAATGTAAAAATGAAAAAAAGGAAGTATCAAAACCCTAAAAAAATAAATATGCAAATGAATGGGTCAAACTGAACTTAGCTACCACAATAGTGTGATTAGTAATTGATTGATGCACTATATTTTAGATGCAGAAGTAGTTTTGGTGAGTGTGTGTATTTCGTGCCCTAGGTGCTCTTGTGTTAGCCATATTTTTTAAAATAATGGAAATATATAAATGTAGAAAATGTAATAGAATGTGTGCATGGAATAAAATAAAATCCCTCTCCCTATGAAGTGTGGTACATATGTCCTAGCTTATTCAGTGATGATAGAGCTATGTAGATGCCAATGCAATAGATGGATGCAACTCCAAATTAAGTGAGAGTAGTGGATGATGCTAGGTGCCTAATTATGGCCCATAACTTTATATTTAAATGGTTCTCTTTCTCTAATTTCATAATAAATCCTGAAAATTCTGACCACAAGAAAGATAAATATGAAAAATGGATAAAAGAGGTCCAAAACATTGTAGGAAAGTGCTAAAAGAATCAAGGCATCCATGGGTTGGACCAAGATGCCCATGTGTACCCCAACACTGAATATGGTTACCCTAACCAAGGTTAAAATAATGCGGGATGTCAGAAATGGATGGGCATATGGGTGAAATAGGTCACAAATTACTAAATAAAATAAACAAGATGGCCAAAAGGAGGGGGGTTATTTAGTACTTTATTCACTCAAGAACCTTCTAAATAGTAGTATGAGACCGAGATAAATAAATTTATAAAGTACATGATTTTGTTACTACATTTTGCCTTAAATTTATGTTGGTGATCCAAAATCTAGCTAACATAAAAGTAGATAGAGATGCGTACCTGATGTCCATGAAAAGTGTAGTAGAAAATGCATCGAAGGACTAGACAAAAGTGTGGAATGAACAAAATATGGAGGACTGTGGAAACTACAAATGAAAACAGTGATGAGAGTGAACCTAGGGTAGAATCTGTGTGTGTAGCTTCCACATTGTGTAGTTTACTTTAATGGTTAGTAAAATCATGTGTGCTATCCAGGAATATTGTTGTTGTTGCCCCCATTTGAATTCTTGTTTCTAATATGGCCAGACCTGAAAGGAGAAAATGATCAAGTAGTAAAATATGTATGTATGTAACTGAAAAAATGCTATGTAAAGACGCATGTAAATATACTAATGTAAATGTAAAGGTAAATGGAACATTTTCACCTGATCCATGTAAAAAGAAAGACTGTAGAAGGATATCCTGTGCTGTAATTTTTTGGGAAATCTCATACCACCTTGGATGGAGAAGTGTAAGGATGAAATTATATATGTCCTCAAGCTATAAATGCTTCTCTTAATGTGTGTGAAGAGATCTTTGTATCGTTCTAGTTTTTGGGGTGATCCAATGCCACTGGTTGAAGTAGTGTAGAGAGGAATACCCACTATAACTTCAAAGTCAATAACTGATTCCCAGAAATGAGAAGTACACCTTGTCCTATAAAATCCATTGTGTATGTGGTTTATAGACTATTCCTAACCCACTCACTATGTATAATTGAACTGGTGTAATTACACTTTTTTAGCATGTAAAGACCCAACTAATGTCCCACTTTTTGGGGGCACATGCAACTCCATCGATAGGAAACAAGTGGCCCATAAAGAGAACCAACCACACACACAATGTAACCCTAGAAATTTCATGGTAGAAACCAAGGCACACACACACACAAGAAGGCTAGCCAAAGACAAGTGTAAACAATCAATGCATGCATATATAAAACATGTGTAAGCTACGTAGAAAATGTAGTAAATGTAAACATAAAAGAAAGTAAGTAAGCCACACAAAGCGGTGATGAAAACATGGGATATCATGGCCAGAAGTAAAAAGCATGTATGCACAAAAACATAAGGCAAAACCCATGTACAAAAAGTAAAAAATGGTAGACAATCTTACCAACAAGGAAATAAGAAGTAGCCATGGAAACATGTAATCCTGCAAAATAATTGCTACACATGGAACACTTGTTAATATGTTAGAGAAATATCCAATTTTTCAAGAGATTTTATGATAAAGTAATATAATATGCTAAGAACAAAATGAAACAATAACACCTAGAAGAGATGAATTTGAATCCCCATAGCGACTAGTGTAGGATGGGTAGAATATGAACATATGTGTCACATGTTGGAGTCATGTATATGTGATCATATTAAAAAAAGGAATGAAATTGCATGTTTCGATGGTATAGATAATGACATATAATAAATCAATCTAACATGTGTAATAAACTGATCATGTAAAACACCAGTAAATAAGACTGAATACTCTAAGACAATGCAGTATGTTGTGGATGGATGGAATGGAGTGCAAGATGGAATGATAGGATCCATGTGCCCCCTAGTGAATGGATATGTATACAACGGGGTTCATTCCCCCCCTTAATAGTCAAGAAATAACCGTAAACGAAATTACACAATTGGGAAATGGTCAAATAATTTTAGTTGTGTCTAACGTGATGTGATGAATGTGTAAGTGTCATGACGGAATGCGACCTAAAAATGATATGTGCATGAACTAAAGCATATATCACGACTAGATGAACATATAATTGATGATGTATGCTATTGTATATAACTATAAGATGAATGGATGATTGATGATGTAACCTAAGGTGTATACCACTACAAACTGATACAATAAGTGATGATTTATCCAAAAGCATATATCACTAAAATATGAAAGGATGGAGTGTTGATGTAACATAAGGTGTATACCACTAAAAAATGATAGAATAGGTGACAATTTATCCTAAAGCATATGTCACTAGCATAGAAATGTCGCGTGGTGAAAGGTCAAGTATTAAATGTGTAAGGTCCATTTGATTTGTAAACCTTTAGTAGTCGAGTATGGATCGATGAACTAAAGTGTGTCCCTGGAAAGTGAATGTAGCCTATATAAGACAAGGAAATGGTGAGAATAAATGACTATGTGATAAGTAGAATATTTCATACGTAATGTGTAGAATGCGATGTAAGGTGTTTGGAAATGTGTAAAATGTATTGTATAAGAGTACATGTAATGTATGTAGATAACATAGTAACGTAGTGTTATATTCATATATGACAAATATAGTATAACATGTAGAATATGTGTGAAGATGTGTGGTATAATATGTATGGTATGTAGAAAAATAGATAATGTGATATGTAGAATAAGTAGTGTAAGATGGAACACACCTAGATAAAGGTGTAGATAGAATGCACAAGTGTCAAAATGTTGTACAATACATGTAGAGTGTAGGGTGTATAATGAGTAAATCTATGATGAGGTGTAATGTGTAATGCCTATGGTGTATTGTGTAGGGTTCAATGTAGTAGTAATCCCTTAATAGTCAAATATGAACCGAATCACAAGAGTGTGTCATCGGGTAGTGATGATGTAAGTATGTATGGTTAGGATAACAATGAAAAGAGTATAGATATTGAAAACATGATGTAGTGTTATGCAATGATACTAGAAAGGAGTTAGGGAAACATTTAGGTGTGATGCCAACATGTTGACGAGAAAATTTTTCAGAGGAAAAACTTGTGGACTTCTTGCCAACGCTCTAGGAATCTAAGTCCCTCTACTTAACCGGTGTAGCTACGGTATATGCATGTGTGAGAAAATGTGGATTTCTATGATGGCCTTTTGACTGGGGATCCAACAAGGGCACTCCACTAACCCTATGAAAAAGCTAGCAATCTCTTGCTAGGGAAGAATTTGTTTGATGAGCAGGAAAGGGAAGTGAGAAAAGACATAGGAGAATTAATGTTATAGGTAGAAAATCATTCCTGACACACTAGTTAGAATTTTCATCATATTTACTAAAATGAAGAGGAAAGAAATATGTAAGTAGAAATAATACAAAATAGAACTTGTGATCACCAAGTATCAATAAATCCCTTAGTCAAAGAAAGCTAGAAACTCCTTGTGCTAATTTCTCAAACAAAAGCTTTACATAGTGGAGAAATGGAGGAAATTGAGAATGGGGGAATGGAAGAATTTGGCTATTTCCTTTGTTATCTCAATGCACTCTTTAGTATACAAAATCAATCACCAACCCTTTGAAATGGGAATGGCTTTATAATTTATAGGAAGAGAAATGACTTTTCACATACTTCACAATGACTCTTCATATGTCTTAACATGACTTAATACTCTTCACCTTGCTAGGAAAACATTATGTCCCTTTTAATAACATAAAGGTGAGTCATTACATTAGAAACATTAAGAGATAAAAAAAAGTGCAACCCTAACACAAGATTAAAATATTGAGGAGAAAAAACATTGGGTGGAGAGAAGAGAGTGACAGAGAGAGAGAAGAAGAAAGTAGAAGGAATAATGATGTCGATGATGACATATTCTACCTTTGATAAAGCCCACTAATCCTTCCAGATGACTCGATGAAACACTCCAATGTGATGAACTTTGAATCTCTAAACTCTTGCAGACACTGAGAAACTTCCTTTGGATGACATGTAAACACTATGAACTAAGTGTTTAAAAACACTATTGAATGACTCATTCGGTGGTCATGAGTATCACTCATGAAGATCCTCCTTTGAAGGGACTGGATCCTTGGAACGAATCTTTCCCTAACTCCATATAATGTTGTCACACTGCATGGATGATTTGGACATGATCATGATGAATCATTTTATGAATTATCTGACGATGTCGAATGTGAACTCCACCTCCCACATACCAATTGAAGCATGAAATGAGTGTCGAAAGACACTATTGACATCCTTGTTGTCACCTATTCTTCATATTATGATGATAGAGACTGCACTTTTTTCTATGTCTTACTCATAAGTGAAAGGTTGTGCCAACTTCTTCCCTATCCATTTATGTTTCATGATTTCTTCAGAAAAAACAACTTAATATTTTTGGTAAGTATGAAAAAATTGCTGCCTCGAACCTCAATTAGATATTGCAACTCATATTTCCCTTTCTCCTTGCATTCCTCTAACCTTCTAGATCAATTTTCTATTTTTGGAATGTACTTAGGGGACCACTTAGTATTTTTATTAATTGTCAATTTTTGACCAAGATGACCATTTTGATGATCTCTCCTTACAATACATCTTCTGTGTTTAAGGCCGCTTTCAAAGTTTCTTTGATTGACGATATTCCCGAAATGGTAGTCATCCATGTAGAAGACCTGCTATTTTTATAAAGTGAACCTCTAGTGGTCGGGTCAATGTGAAATAATTTTTTACGGGGTTTTTCCCAATATCGCTCCTCTGAAATCTTGGACCTGCTTGCTCAATGGTTTGGGAGATTTTAAACTTTTAAATTTATGACCTAACGACACTTCTAGACATTGTAGCCATTAATGGACCTCAAAAATTACAGGTATTATTTTCTCCTCTTTTCATGATGGAAATCATGTTTTTATATGGGTTTTCACTTCTTGTGATTCAGGTTAAATCTTGCTTCGATCCGATTACTGGTTTCACTAGAAATCAAGTTTTTTTCTCTATTGGGCCGAAAAGAGATTTTCTTTGCTTTGAGTGTTCTATGCCATGGGAGAAGGGTTTGAAGGTGTGGTTTTGATGGTTTTTGAGAGATAAATTAACAGAAAAAATTATTTGTTGTTTTGTGCACTGGTTTACAATATTTCTTTGAATCTCTGTTTCACGACAATGGAGATTTTCACTGTTATTCTTCTTCATTTTTCGTTTGATCAATCTTTCTCCTGGGACCTGCATATTATCATGAAGTGAATGATTTATTTTATTTTTTGGTTTTTTTTTAAAGTTTAACAATGGTGTAAGAGTGGCAAGGAGTTACATAGCAATTTGTAGAATGAAGTTGTGCATGGGAGAGTAAGAAGTTAGAAGTTACAAGCGGCAAGCAGGAAGAAATTTCAAAATTTTCAAAAAAATACATAGTAAGGAGTGACGCACATTTTCATGTCCCTCATTTCCCTTAACCATTAAGGGATGAAAGGGATATCAATTCACAGATGGAACCTAATTGTAAAACATGGCAAAGATCTAGTGGTGGGGGTTTGAGGTTACAAAGTAGCTTTAAAGCAATTGGAGGTTGACAAACATTCGCATGAGGAACCATGAGGATTCCTATGGGATGGGTGAATTTTTGTGTCCATGATGCCCCTTATCATAAAGGGACAAAGGCAACATCAAATTTCATGACACGCTAGGTGATGACATGTGGCGCATATCTGTTGGCAGGGGATGAAGGCTCCAATAGCTCCTAAGGGCTAGAAAATTACTCTTGAAAGGGTCAGATGGGTGACCAAGAATATCCTTGGGGGTCAGCTGAATTATTGTGTCCCTTATGTCTCCCAAAAAAAAAGGGACATGAGAAATATCAAATTTCAAAGTGCGCCTCATGCCGCCACTTGTCACAATATTAGTGAACGAGGGAATGAGCCTGGTAAGCACTAGGGAGCTGAACTAGCGGTCTAAGAGGTCACATGAGGATAGAGACAAATTATAGAGGATGGGAGAAATTTTTATATCCATCATGTCCATTTTCTTGAGGTATTTAAGGGACATGAAATTGTTCTAGGCTCATGGAGCCGACACATGTCTTGTTCAATATTTCGCTAACTCCCGAACTCGCTCATACAAGGCAACATGAAACGGTGATAACTTGATCTTCCAATTGCATGTTTTGATGAAATTGTATACGATATTGATTGAAAATTTCCTTATAAATCCAATTATGGGGGTATTTGGTATTTATTCCTCCATTTGATCCATGAAAAATATGATTTTTGTTTTGGTCCTCCACCTATGCATGAGAAAGCCTACTTGCATACCTATTTTGCCAAAGTGTAGTGAAAATAATAATTTCACCATATTATAGGGATTCAAATTAATTTTCCAAATGTATTTTTTGGCTCATAACTCTTTCTAGAGCTCCTAGAATCACTTCCCGAAGTTCAACAACTCTTTTTATCTTATGCACTGCCCAAGCCTTTGAACCTTAATTTTTGTGAAATTGACCCAAATTCTCTTAATCTTTCTTGAATCTTCCTAAATCACTTCCATGATATTTCTACACATTCAATTCACCTCCATGTCAAATTTGGATCCTTTTTTTCTCTTCAAGGGGTTGCATCAGTCTTGGGAAGGCAAGTGGTAGCCCTTCCTAACACTACCCAGAGATAGCATTTTTCAAGAACTCTTAAAATCACCTAAGGGTGTGAATTGAATTTATGAAATCACCTAGAATACTGAGTTAAAATAATTTGGGAGGTCATTATACTAACTGAGTGGACCTGGGGTTCCTAGGAAGGTTAGGACCTGAAAATTTTCGCATAGGGGTATCATTGTCATGTTGGAAAACTGCCAATTTACCTGTTTCACATTTGCATGACAACAATTGGCTATAGCTTGAGGACATGGCATGTAATGAGCACAATGAAGGCATGACATGGAGAATCCAAAATCTCATCTTTAGAACAAAAATACCATTACCTTATCCATTGGGCCGTGCGGAATCACTTACAACAAGAGAGAGAGGGAGAGAAGAAGGAAACATACACACACCAAAAACAAAAAAAGGAAACACACAACACACATGGAAAGGAAATGACAAACACAACAGAAAGGGAAACACACCTAACAATAACCTATGGTACAAGGTGGGGGACAACCCACTTTTACTTCAACACTTTCCTTTTAAGGATTTACCTCTAAAGGGGCAACACCAAATGATGATGTTTTGTGAAGCCATGTTCTAGTTCTAGAAAGTAGCCTCCTCTCCTCAACTGCTTATAAAAGGCAAGTGCTTTCATGATTGTATGTGTACTTGGTAGGAGTGAGTCAACACGAGCTTCTTGATGCTCAGGCCTTCACTTAGAAATTCCATTGACTTCATTTTCTTTGAAATCATTCTCATCGTGCCAGTTAGATTCCACATTTATCCACATAGTTTATTCTTCATTAAGCATCCTACCACTGCTCTAGGGTTTATTTTTCTCAAATAACCTGAATATTCTAGATTCTTTTCTTTCCCAGGTCTATGCTCATTGACCTCTTTTCCATTAGAAACCTTAGACCTATCCTTTTTATCTACTCCACTATGATGTTCTCAAGGATTGAATGGAGGATCACAAGTAGCTTCATACATGCAATGTATAGCCATGACATGAGTTAAGAGATGAATATTTGGCTTAGGATCTTCTACACTTTCTACTACATCGAATTTCTCATTGGTTACTTCCTGCAGCTCATCTTTGTACATCTTGTAAGAATATTTATTTTTTAGCTCAAGGCAATTATCTATAGGGATTATTTCATAATCTTAGTAATCACTACAGTCTATCTATCCTTTGTGAAGAGGGGCTTTATCTTCAAAGGCCTCAAAACTTTGAACTTTAATTTCTTAAATATGGAAAAATTATTCATCATCAAATGGGAAAGAAAATACCTCCATTTCATCATTGTATCCATCAACCATTGGCTCAGGAGGGTCATATTTATCCTCTTCCTTTATTTCAACATGGTTGATATTCATAGTGGTTGAGGCCTCCAAATAATATTATCTCTTGTCTTTTAGATTCATGATTTTCATCAGGGGTTTGAGACTTAACTCAGGGTCTTCTATTTCTTCTGTGAATCTAAACAATTATTGTACAAATAATTCTTTTAAAACTTTTGAGGGCTCATCATGGGCTGGCTTGGTCTCCTCTCGGGTGACTGTTGACAATTTTTTCAATTGTGAAAAAATGGGAAACTTGAAAATTTTTCATTATAATGAAAGTCAAGGGTGAAGTGTACCTAAGCTAAGGAAGTTATGATGTTATTAGTTACTGCTGAATTAGTTATAAGATTAAATGAAATCTGCAGTCTATGTGTGTTGTGACAAAACATAACATAGGTCACATAGTCTACAATTTCATGCCATACCTTCATCCAAAGAACACAAAGACATCGAAGGACAACTGTGTTGTCTCGATGAAGACGACTGAATTACAGAGTAGGTGAAGTGCTGAGTTTTGAAGACAGACAAACAAAAATACAGATTATCAGAAAATCAGAGGTTCATTACTGAACGTTACAAGTTCTCATCAATGTTTCTTTCCTTTCATGATTAAGACATTCAATTATGTTACTGAGTTGTTTAGTACATTATACAATCCATACAGAGAAGCTAGAATGTCAGAAATAAATACACAACTCATTTATAGAATTCAATGTTTTATTCACAAGGAAGGTCAAATGTTTCCCACATAAGCGCGTGGGATGTGACTAAATGTAAAGTACATCTACTGAAGAAATAGGTACACATGCATGAAATAGATAGCAAAGGAGTATGAGTGAACCCATCATTGCCTTTGTATATTTTTCGTTGTGCAAAACATCTCCTTGCTAGCTCCTTTCATCCTCAAGGCATGGTACCTAAAAAGTAAAAGAAAGGAATCATCAATAAAGAGATAAGGGTTAATCCATATTCCTACACTTCCTAATTCATGCATATGGATCTATAAGCAACAAGAGATATAGATTACTTGAAAATCAAACTACATAGCTCACTCAGAAAGAAGAAATAGAAAAGAGAATAAGAAACATGGACATAAGAGAGGCCAACAAGCCTAGTTTTACTAACTATTGTCTTCAAAGTGTGCAGATACATGTTGCAACCAAGAAGAAAGAATCATATCACATGCTGAAAAAGCAGGACCAATGCAACTGAAACTCAAATATTGTCTATAAATGGAAGAGGTTACAGTACACAACAAATAAGATGCTTGCAGACAAGTTACATTTTCCTTATTTTAGTGAAAGAAAAGGAATTATGGGAAAATTTTGACAAGGCTTCGTCATGTAAAATGGATATTTACAACTTTTTCAATATCTATATCAAACTGAAATGAAAGAAATGCAGGTTAAAGTAACAAAACAAAGAATCAGAATCAAGGCTTATGCCTGATAATTGCATTAAAACATATCAAGAACTTACTTAAAATTACTGCAGGTATCAAAGAGTATAAGTACAACTACATGTTACAAACAAGCATTTCAAAAAAGTGAACTAAAGGAAGAGATGTATAAGCAACCCATTTCAGTTAGTGGATGTTATCAATACCATTCAATCATGGAAACTCACATTTACCCAAGTCAATGAATATTCATACAGTATGGTCAGAGATTGTTCCATTTCCATTGAAAAATTAGATTCAAGGTGGATTTTCTAAGTGCGGGTACAGTGATCCAATTCACCTAAAGGAATTCAAACAGTTTAATTTTGAATCATCAGGGGTCAAAATTTACCTAGACATGATTTAAATAGTGGAAAAGAAATATGTATAATCCTAGATTATTCGCTCAGGACGATAAAACACTACTAGATCACTGAGAAATCACCTAGGGGTATATGTATTATCAAGTACAGATCCAATGTGTGACTCATCTCAGGAGGGCAAAGGTGACCATTTAAGTGTGGAGATAAAGCGGTATTGTAAACGCGTGACAAGGAGTTATTGTCGACGCGCGACAAGAAGGTATTGTAGACATGTGACAAGGGGTTAAGAAGTTGATGAACGAAAAGGGGTTAAAAAGTTGACGTGTGACAAGGGGTTAAGTAGTTGATGTATGAAAAGGGGTTAAGCAGTTGATGCGTGACAAGGGGTTAAGCAGTTGACGCATGACAAGGGGTTAAGCAGTTGACACGTGATAAGGGGTTAAGCAGTTGATGCATGATAAAGGGTACAATAGTTGATGCACGAAAAATGGTTAAGCAGTTGAAGCATGTCAACAAGTCATGTTGACGCATGTCAACAAATCACAATGATGTGCATCAACAAGTCTTGTTGACATGCGTCAACAAATCTTATTGACGTGTGTCAAAAAGTATTTTGATGCGCATCAATAAGACTTTTTGACGCGTGTCAATAATACTTGTTGATGCTTGTCAATAAGAATCATTGACGCATGGATATTGACTGTGTAATTTAAACAACTTGCTAGGTTTTTTTAATAACAATTTTTAATGAATATTGATATGGAAACAGTTGGATTTGCTCAAGGTGGGACTTCAATGGAGGGGTTAGGTACTGGAATGCAACATGTTTCCCTCCCCATTTCAAAATTTAATGATAAATAGATATTTTTCAACATCCAAAGATACATCCTAATTGAAATGGCAAGGGACGAAGATAAAATTAAAATTAGTTGGAAGGAGGTGAGTTGTAGGTTGATTATGGGTGAAGATTATAGCACTTTGGATTCTTTTGAAAAAAGAGATGGGGGTACTTGGTGAAGTTGCATGGATGGTAGTGACAATTAGCCTTTCTCATAACACTGTTTGGAGTGGTGGCACCACATAAGATGCCATGATTCCTATTTAGTTTCAGAATAATTTTGACTACATTGAGTTACATGGCATTCATTGCCATGAAATTCACTTACAAGTAAGTAATACTCATTGAGTCTGCTAAATAAAGTATCCTGATACGGTTATGCATGTTCATAACTTCATAGCCTTAGGTATTAGGAATACATGAAAAAGATCAAAACAGTGCTCCCATGATATCCAAATTAATTGTGGGGTTATGCGAGTTGATCAGAATGCATGTTTATGTATTTATGATTTTGGTAGTTGTATGTTCGCTAACAGTTATATTCATGAATTTATACCGCAATTTATCATTTTTGTTTTGCATTCTAAATTTGTTAAAAATAAATTATTGTGTACAAGTACATGGTTGTCAACAAGGATTTTTGATGCACGTCAACAAGTCTTCAGTGTTTGCAAATATGCAGTCTCTCTGGCTCAAAAAAATGGGTGAAAATTCAGTTCTGAAAAATTGGTAAATTCACCTTTCACTGAAACTGGTTCCAGGGATATTCGCCAGGTATTTTCCACCTCCAATTTTCTATGGGTGTCTTAAAATTAACCCTACCATTAAACCAACGAAGTCAAGAATAATCATTGTTTAGTCAGAATATTGAAGAGATCACAATGAAGAAAGAAACTCAATCACATGAACCCTTCTATAGGTAGGAGTAGTGAAACAACCCAAGTCTTATCTATGGTGGTAATTTGACATCCATCTAAAGTTGATAGGTTACATATGAAGACATGCATTGCAAATCAATGATAAGTAAGTGTTGACAGAATACATTCAAGAAATAAACGAATCCAGTTTGAGTGTAACCTTACTAGCAAGATTCATTCACAGGAAGAAGTCAATCTTGGAGAGTATAGAAAACCACCAATATTGCAAATGTTAGAGTACAAAAAAACCATTTTAATTCAAGAACTCATCCCATGGGAATTTTTCAATGTTCAAAGTGAATCTTACAGACTGAATTAGGGTTAAATCAAGTATTCTCAAAGGGGTGCTATAGGTTTTCAATAGAAATAGAGATCTGCGGGTACTCATGTGATAAAAGCAAATAATCAGGGTAATGCAAGAATAGACCCATTAATGGTAGAATTAAAAAATTGATAGCCAGGGATATTCAAAATCAATCAAGGCCGAAGTAACCATAGACTTTCCCAAAGAATAGATGAGGAAGAGTGTATGAGGATTTAGAGGCTAAGAAAGCTCAGACGAATGTTATAACAGAGACGCTATCAAATAAGGATGTTTTCCTCAAGCTCAACGATGAACCAAGTCAGAGAAAGAAGTAATCAAGAACTTACAGGTTTGAAGTCAAAGTGGAGAAAACCCTTGAGATATCATCAAGCTCAGAATCATAAAAGTACCAAACCTCAAGAATGAGTTCAACTCGAAGCAATGACCAGAGTCATCCGATAGATCACATGAGGAAATAGAAACTCAGTAAATTGAGTATGCATGTTCTAAATGTTGAAATGTTAAGTCCAAGTAACAGCGAAAACTCAGGGTCAAAGAAGCTTACCAACTTCATCAAAGCAGTGATGTAAAGAAAGGGAGAACTGAGCTCAAAGTGTTCAATAGTACCCATTACTTACAAAATTTTCACAGAGCTCATGATTCAGCTTTCAGAAACTCAAACACCCAAAGATGTTACAGTATATCTTGAGTTAAGACGAACGACCATTCGAATGTTTAGAAAGGCCGAAGCTCCAATATTGCTAATAACCATGAAGGCCAATACAAAACCGAGCTCTGAAGACACTGGAGAACAATGGCGGCATTATTACAGAAAACTCACTCAAAAGAAGCACAAAATGTGAAGAACCATTTCCTTAGTAAAAGAGTTGAGTAAATAACTAATCAACAATACAGGTACTCCCATAAATGCTTCAGTGAGCTTCTCAACATCAAACAATGGTTTTGAGCAAAAAAATTGCCAGGGCTTCGTCTGAAGAACTGAAAATCCAAATGAAATGATTATTAGGGTCGAAGCTTACCCTTTACCATGCAAACCCAAGGGGTGAGTCTATTAAAATTAACTATAGTCAGATAATTGATGTCTGAAGATCAAGCCATGCAAGGATCAAGGGCTGAGAATTGATCTCCAAGTCCAAAGCAAACCATGGTTCGAACTATCAAAACCACATTCAATACATAGTCAAAAAAAAAATCATTCCTTCGAGATCAATGATAAAAAATCTACAATTATAGAGATCAACGCTAATGAATTGATCATTAAGATCAAGGAAAAATTCATCAACTTTATATGGCAGTCAATTGACTAACTTATAATTTTCAAATTTTACAAAGTGTCAAAATTTCCTCTGCAGGCCTGAAAGTCCGCAGAGGACATGTGTCATCACCTGAACAGAAGCAAAAAAGTGGGGGTCGGACCCCTTTTAAGTTTTGAAACATTTTGCAAAAAGTTAAAATTTCCAAGCTTTGGTCTACAGGCGTGATAAGTATACGTGTCATCACCACAAAAAAAGCGGAGGCCGGGGTATTTGTTAAGTTTGAAAATTTTGCAAAAAGGTTGAAAGTTCCAAAAATTCCTATAAGCCCGACCCTCCACAGCCAAAACCCTAAACCACAGGTTCAAAATTGATTATTGAAGATGAAAAGGACACAGATCGATGTCCTAGAATGATAAAAAAATATCAAAGTAAACTCAATTTGAGTTACATATACCACCACCAAAGTTACCAAGGGGTGAGTCACCATGGGAAAGTGGGCCAGCTCATGTCGCCAATCGAATAAATCATTACATTGAATTTCAAAGTCCAAACTATAGTCATTTCCAAATAATGCAAAATGTCATCGTACATGCTTATCACCAAAAAGGTGAATTTTGAAATATGCCAAGGCCGACAAACATATACTATAGTACTCATTACAAAGGTGGCAAACTATTTAGTATGTTCATGGTAAATAATCAAAGGTGGCTAAACCTGGTAAAGTAAAGGTGGTCCCCACGCCAAGGAGTTGAAGATGATTTGTAGCATGTTGTCCATGTGATCACTAGAAAATAGAATAAGTGTCAACATCAGAGACAAAGGTGGTCCCAATCACAATTGATATTTGGATGAATTATTTTGCAAAGTATTGCAATTAATGTGATTATTTTGCTCACAAACAGGGAGTTGTATTTTTGCATGCCTTCACAACAGGATAGAATAGAGAAGAAGATAGAGTTGCATGTTCATGGAGAGAGACTTGCCTAGCAAGTAATCTTATTTTTAGCAAATTATTCATCCTTCTCTTTCTTAAGAATAGATCAGTCAACTTCAGTTGACCAATTGTAATGAAGGCTATTAATGCCTATTTGTAATTGCATGCTCTATTTTTTCCCTTTATCTATTATTAGATAAAGGATAAAAATAGAATGCATGGGCGAGTAAAATCCTTAGGATATTTTTAGGAAGAATATGGATTTTATTTTTGCTATATATTGTGTGTTTTTGCAAAGAAAAAAAAACAACTAGAGGACTTTTTGGATATAGGAGTACTGAAGGAATTTTTGCCAGTTTTGCCTTTTGAGTGTGAAACACTTTCTGCCTTTACAATTATTTTCAATCTTGTGCAGATTTATATTAGTCTTGTGAATGTAAATTCCCTTATCAATCATCTTACCCTGATACAAATTTATTATTTTCTGCATGATATTAATGTGCATGTTTAGCTTCACTGTATTGTAGTGATAATCTCCCTCAATACCTCCAAGTGCTTTGCCGTTAATTTTCTAGAGAAGAACTGTTGGTTCATGCACCCAAAATCCTTCACATATCAATTGTGCATATACTCAGTCAAATTCCTCATACAAATTTGGTGTATCACCTTAGTTTTAATTACTTTATAGTCATCTTTTACCCCTAAACCCAACAATCAATTTAGGATACATCAACAAGGAACCGGCCTTAATACCAGAGGATCACCTCAAAATAGGTATACCCATAGACCCAAGGTGTTCCATTGTATCTACGAATGAGCGACATAAAATATTACAAGCTTAGAAAACTTGTAGCCATCTCTCTATAGGGTACACTTTCTAGAGATAACAATTTTTGTCATGCCTGGTTGGACCATGAGTCAAATTTGCATGAAAATTACAAGATCTACAACATATCTATAGTAGATTTATAGCAGTTACAAAGTCATTTTTAGGAAACAAGCTGCAATAATTTATTCTAAAGATTTTAAGATATTTTGGTGACTCCGTTAAGCTGATATTAGACCAGTATTACAGCATGTTCCATTCCTAAAGTGACTACAAGATCATTGATAAGAGGAATTCCTCCTGAATTTGTTTCTTTACCTTTGAATTCTGCTAGAAGGAGAAGATTTGGTAATACTTTACCTTATAATAGGCCTGGTTTTGATAACCATCCTCCTAATATTCGTTCACCACGTATAAATTTCTCTATTGGCATCCCTGTTTTTCAAATGGCCATTTAACCACTAAGGAATTTTCTGATTTACTAATGGCAGTGCATTAGTAATCCCAGTTTACCATGACATTCCTAATGCTGCCATGAAAAGTTTTCCATCATTCATGGGTGAAAATCATGTTACACCTGCTGAATATATCAAAGATGTTGTAGCCTTATGTGTAGTCCATAACATCACTCATGAAGACGTGGGTTTAAGACTTTTAGCTGCATCTTTTAAGGGGTAGGCCTTTTAATGGTATAGAAACCTAGAAATTTGAAGCATAAGAACTTGGGATAACTTAGGTGAAAAATTGCTGAAACATTTCCAGGATAATTCAGATTATTTGTCTCTCATTGAGTAATTGTCTACTATTAAAAGAGCTCCCAATGAATTTATGTCCAGTTTCAATATCCATTTTACTATAACTTGGGAAAGAATTCCAGAAAGTGTCAAGCCTAAAGCTGATCATTCTTTCATTTATTATCTTAGAGCATTAAATAGTGATATCTCAACTATGATTCAGTCAATGGGTAGAGAAACACTCCCAGCAGCCTAGGATATCACTATTCGAGCTGAAAATAGTCTTATTCAAGATGAAAAATTAGCACCAATTACTTTAATACCATTTTTTGTAGATTTAGCACCTATTCGTCAGCCTATTACAATCATAGAACCTACTGTTGTAGCTCCATCCAGATAATGTATTTAAAGCTTTGCAAACTATGGGAAAGAAAATGACTTCGATTGAGAACATGATTTGTATTACCTAGCAGACCCCTATCAGGATCCTTATCAACAAAATCAACAGAATAAACAAAATAGGTAGCCCTATCAACAAAATCAAATATTATAGACAGCCTTACAAGCATAAGGGCAGTTTGATCCAAAGGCTCCTAGTAGACCTAATGCTTTAGTCCTAGTTAATATGGCTACAGAAGAGTGGTGTCAACCTTGCAATCAACCTCATTCAGCTGCAACTTGCCCAAATGCTTTTATGAATCTAAATCTTGTTGCACAACCTTTATCTGAAACATTGTTCTATGCCTCAAATGGAGGGTGGGCAGCAAGAAACTCATGTTCAGAAAGTGCACTTGAACAAAATTTATTCAGTTTTACTGAAGAGGATTTCATAACAAGTCACTACTCAGGGCTCAAGGGAAAGCTGTTGAAAGTCAAAAACAACAAAATAGGGCTTGTCCTGCCTACTTATCACTGATAAGACAACATCTACAGTCCCAAAATCAGCCAACCACTCTGTTGTTCCTCAAAAAATAGACAAGTGTTCCAATTGATTGAGGCCATCTAAAGACAGCTACACCCTGATCTAAGAAGATGGTTTATACCCTAAGTATATCCAAGGCATCAGAAGTAGAATCAGTTTTTGCTAAGGCCTACTCTAAGAAATTTGAATCTATGCTCTAAAACAATTTCTTCTTTCAACATTGTTGATGTAATGAAAAATCATAATGTTAAAATCTCAATAAGGGATGCTCTAATTATTCTTAGACAGTCAAGATTTACTTTCTCATGAACTAGCTAAGCTGTAGCTTTCTTCAAATACAACAGAAAAGGAAGATCAGAAGACAGACTATGGTCCTTGGAACGTTTGAGTAATACCGCATTTAAAGAAGTTAAGTGGATGGTTTAGAAGGTTTTTAATGCTCATGACATCAACCAAACACCACCATTTTATTTATCACTAATTATTGGAGAACATCTAGTTCATAATTGCATGGTAGACAATGGTGCAAGTAACACAGTTATGCCAAAAGCAATTGCAGAAAAGTTGGGTTTGCAATATGAGCCTATAGATAGGAGTGTCTTACAACTTAATGGAACAACAACTAATATAGTTGGTATAATAAAAAAGTTAGAAGTGATGTTATATGCTTGCACAAATGTTTCTATTCTGCATGATGTTACTGTAGTGGATTTACCTCCATACTTTTCCTAATGCTTATATAGAGACTTCACATAAAAATAGGAGGTTATCTCTCTTCAGATTGGTCTTTATTTTTCAATACTCATTATGGTACCACAATTACTATCAATTTAGAGCCATTGGTCAGATTTCACATTAAGCCTCACTCTTCAAATGCAGTGGCTAATTATTCAACCCTAGACCATTCTGATTTGGATGAGGTAGCTCATGTTTCAGCATTAGATGGTGTTTCTAACATGTTTATAGATGAAAAGATAGTGGAAGAACATGCTCATGATCCTTTTAAGGAAGTTGAAGAACACTTGTTTGGTGTGTATTGCATGCATGAAGAAAATACACCACTTCCCTTACTGTCTAAAACAAAAGATTCAACAAAAGGGATTTGGAAGCTTCATTTTGATGGAGCTAAGAATAAGAAAGGATAGGAAGCAGGTCTGATGCTCACTTCCCCAATGAATGAAAGGTATTTCTCAACTTTGAATCTCTAATTTTCATGTACTTGCAATGTAGCTGAATATGAAGCATTAATTCATGGCTTACTTTGGGCCAGAAAGAAATGTATCAGCATGCTACAGATTTTTTGTGACTCTGAGTTGGTTATTAATCAAGTAAGAAATTTCAATGTTTGTAAGACTCCATTATTGAAGTGTTACAGATATAGAGTTTCATACTTAATGGAATATTTCGATGCTATTAACATTCATTCTATTCCTAGAAATGAAAACAAGCATGTAGACAGACTTGCACCAGTTGGGGCTAGTTTTGAAATGCTAGAACATATTGAAAATAGCAAAATTTAGCCTCATATAAAGTTAATTGTTAGACCCTCAGTACCTGATAATGATTCAAAGTGGTAATTTTTTGAAATTGATGATCAAATCTGTAGGTTTTTATAGAAAGAACCTATGTTTTCTACAGTTAATTAGGATAAATTACAACATTTATATGGTGACTAGATTGTTCAGTTGAATAAAAATAAGTTGCCTCGAGGTCTGGTCATATTAGAAGACATCTTCAACACTGACAATTAGTTAATAAATGTCAAGACTAAAATGTCAACTCACACTGATAATTATGAAGAGATCTTGATTGATGAAGGGAAATATCTATTTCTTGGAAAGGTATGTTCCTCAGCTGGAAAAAAGTCATTTATTAATATTTTCAAAGAGTTTAAAGATGTTTTTTCTTGGAAATACCTAGATCTAAAATGATTTGATCCCATTTTAGCATTGCATATAATTGAGTTGTAACCAAGTTCCAAACCTGTTAGACAGAAATAGAGGCATGTGAATCCCAAAATAGAACCTCTGATGAGGAAAGAATTATCTAAGTTGATTGAATTGGGTATTATATTTCCATTTAAGCATTCCAGTTTGGTAGCCAATCTTGTTCCTGTTAGGAAGAAGAAGGGTGAAATCAGAATATGTGTAGATTTTAGAGATCTCAATAAGGCTTCATTAAAAGATCATTACCCACTCCCGAATATGGATAAGATTTTGAGAACAGTCTCAGGTTCAGATAGACTATCTCTTCTAGATGGTTACAGAGGATATAATCAAATTTTAGTTCGAGAAGAAGATAGATATAAAACAACCTTTACCACCCAGTGGGGTACCTATCCTTATAAAAGAATGCCCTTTGGTATTTCAAATGCCGATGCAACATTTCACCTTGCGATGGACATGGATTTTCATAGGTTGTTAAATAAATGCATCGTTGTTTATTTAGATGATGTTACTATATTTTCAAAAGATTCTAAAGAACATCTAAAGCATTTAACGCAGACTTTTCAGTTGTGTAAGAAATTTGGAATATCTTTGAATCCACTGAAGTCTATATTTTCAATACATCAAGGCAAGCTAATTGGTGATATTATTTCTAAGTAGGGTCTAAAAATTGATCCTTTCAGGATTGAAGCCATATCACAACTATCATTTCCCTATCATAAGAAGGCATTACAAATTTTTCTTGGAAAAATGAACTTTGTTAGAAGATTTGTTCCAAAATTTGCAGCATTGGTTAAAACACTCGCAACTATGCTGAAGAAATATAAAACTTTCTCTTGGACTAGTGAAGGGAGAGAAGGATTTTGAATCAATCAAAGCAGCTATCTCTCAAGCTACTACTCTTGCAAATCCAAATTTTGATAAATATTTTACAATGTATGCACTTGTAGGAGCTGAAACAATCTCAACTATCTTGACTCAATTCAATGATGAAAATATTGAACAACCTATTGCTTTCTTTGGACAGAGCTTGCATGATTACGAAACAAGGTACACATTTCTTGAAAAAAAAGGTACTTTCAGTAGTCAGAGGACTAAATAATTTCAAGTATGATTTACACTGATTGTTAGAGTAGGATTTCCCTTCAATAAGTGCAATTTCTACACATTGCATTGTTTTTCAATTCAATAAGTGCATTCATGCACATGATCTAGTTTACCAGATTCTTTCCCAGTTCTAGTTTTGTTTTGGAAGGGTTGGACCTTCTAGAAAAGGAAGATTTTGGTTATACACTTTGGACTCCATGCCCAATGGACAAGAGCAATGAAATAGTGTTTAAGCTAGCAGGAAGCTTTCCCCATAAGATCGTAAGAAATGTCGACATTTTTTGCACTTGTGCAAAAAAGGGCAACACGAAACTTCGTCGTTGCAATGAAATTCATGGGTGAATTATACCTAAGCTAAGGAAGTTCTGATGTTATTAATTACTACTGAATTAATTAATGATTAATTGAAATTTGCAATTATGTCTGTTGTTACAAAACATAATAGATCACATAGTCTACAATTTCATGATACCTTTAGCAAATGAACACAAAGGCCTAGAAGAACAGTTGTGTTGTCTTGAAGAAGACACTGAATTACAGAGTAGGTGAAGTGTTCAGTTTTATTGATTTTTTTAGTTCATTATATAATCCATATAGGGAATCTAGAATGCAGAAGGGAATACACAACTCATTTACAGATATCAATGTTTTATTCACAAGGACGGAAAAATGTTTTCCACACAAGCCATGGGATGTAACTGAAAAGTAAAGTACAGTTACTGAAAAGAAAGAGGTACACATGCATGAAATAGAAAGAAAAGGAGTATGAGTGAACCCATAATTGCCTTTATATATTCATTGTGTAGAGCATCTCCTTGCCATCTACTTTCATCCTCAAGGCATCATACCTAAAAAGTAAAAGAAAGGAATCATCAACAAAGAGCTCAGGGTTAGTCCATATTCCTACACTACCTAATTTGTGCATATGGATTTCTAAGCAACATGACATATAGATTACTTGAACATCAAACTACATAGCTCACTAAGAAAAAAGAAATAGAAAAGAGAATAAGAAACATGGACATAAGAGAGTCCAAATATCCTAATTTTTCTAACTATTTTCTTAAAGTGTGCAGATACAGGTTGCAACCAAGAAGAAAGAATCATATACATGCTGAAAAAGGAGGACCAATGTAACTGAAACTCAGATATTGTCTACAAATGGAAGACGTTATAGTATAGAACAAAGAATATTCTTACAGACAAGTTACATTTTCCATTTTTTAATCAAAGGAAAGGAATTTGGGGAAAATTTTGTTAGGGATTCACCATGTGAAATGAATATTTACAAATTTTCTAATATCTATATCAAACTAAAATCAAAGAAATTCAGTAAAAGTAATAGAACAAAGTATCTGAATCAAGGATTATGCCCTATAATGACATCAAAATAGATCAAGAATTGCTTAAAATTACTGTAGGTATCAAAGAGTGTTAGTTTAACTATAGGTTACAAATAGGCATTTCAAAAAAGTGAACTAAAGGAAGAGATGCACAAGAAACCACTTCATTTATAGATTTAATCAACATCATTCAACCTTGCAAACTCACAAATACACAAGTTAAAGAAATGTTACAGTATTTCAGAGATTGTCATTTCCATTAAAATCATATTCAAGTTACATTTTCAAAGTGTGAAATAATCCGAACAAAAGAAATTCAAACATTAATCGGGAACCATCAAGTTCAGAACTCCTATCCATGATCAAATAGTGTACATGAAATATGTAAACCCAAAATTTAGCTTAGCACGCTAAACCTAAGGATGAGAAATCACAGAAACAGAAAATCAGAAGATCCATTTTTTACTCATCTTAGAGCACTAGTTTTCCATTTAAGTATGGAAATAAGCTATAGGTGAATATCAATTATAGTTTAATCATAGGATGCTTAGCAATACACATAAGGTGTAATTATAAACAAACTACACCAAGAATAGTGAATAAAGAGCTTGATCTTTCTAGGTCATCCATCAATAAATGATTTATCAAAGAGAGAAGTTACAAGTATCAAGGTTAAAGAGGACATTACAAATCTTGCTATAACTATCATCTTCAGAATTACACAATGCAATTAAATGTTCAGATCTAAAGCAAAGGAGAAACACATACAAATGTAGTTTCATTCTATTGGCCCTCTACACTAAGTTTTATACTTGAAATCAAAAGAAAATGATACTTGGAATACAAGATACATAGATCTACAATTCATGACTCCAAGTTGAATCCCCAAAATGAGCTCAAAGGTTTCAGTATAGAGGAGCAATGATCCATTTCTTAAGAAAACACTAGGTTGTAGTATTCTAACAAGTGAAAAGCATCATATTCAGAATACAAAGTAAATATCACACACAACTGGATCTCAAATCAAGACTAAACTCGTGAAGATACAAGAAAAACAAAGATCTGTGGGTACCCATGTCATAAAAGCACAAATCAGGGCAATGAATGAAGACCCACTAATTGTAGTGAAAAATCACATCTAGGATCTTGTATAAAAAAGGAGCTTGTTATCACTGTCCCAAAAATCAAATGGAAAAAATGATGAAGATTCAAATCTAAAAAATCTCAGTCGAAGGTTATAATAGAGATGCCAACAAAAAGGAGAAGTCTCGAGCTCAAACATGAACAGCAAAAAAAAACGTGCAAGAAATTACCACTTCGAAGTGTTTTCTTCAAACCTTTGAGTCACAGAGAATCAAATTACAAAAAATCTTGAGAATGATCAAGTCTGAGCCAAAAAAAAATAGAAAATTCAAAGAGAAACTCAGTATCAGTATGCATGGTCTTAATAAAATCAAGTATTTTTCACGTTCGAGGACAAAGAAGATCACCTTTTCCAAGCATTTACGGAAACCCTCAAAATTGTACAAAACTCGAAGCTTTAAAACTATGGCATTCTTTAGAAAGAAATAACACAGAACCAAGTTTAAGGGTTCAACAATGGTATTCAATACAGAAGGTGAGCTTGAATTTTGCTCAAAAAGAATAAATCGAGCTTGGAAATGGTGAATATGCATTCTTTAGAAATATTTCCAGCTGCATAACCATCTCCTCAAAAAAACACAGAGGAATAACTACAAAATATAGGTGTGGCCGAGCTCAAGTATAGAACACAACAATGGCATTGAGAAAAAAAAAGTCCAGGGCTTCACCCACAAACTAGAAAACTGAATGAAATGATCATTAGACCCAAGATTTCCTTTACCACCTGAATCCAAGTATGGGTTAGGTTCAAACTCAAAGATGGTTCAAGATTAATGATCAAGATTCATCAAGGAAAAAGTAAAAAGGATGAGAATCGTGCTCAGAGCTTGAAACAAATAACCCCAATTAGTTCCCACTAACCACATTCAATGCACAGTCATAAAACCTAATCATGCTTCTGAGATCAATGATAAAAAATCAACAAGTACAGAGATCAACACTCATGAATTGATCATCAAGATCGAGGAAAAAGTTGTAAAGTTGAAGCAGCAGATGAATTTGGTCAAAATTCAAATTTTTAAATTGTAAAACTTTCACCCACAGGCCCGAAATTCCCCAGAGGACATGTTTCATCACTAGAATAGAAGCAAAAAAGTGGGGGTCAGACCCCTTTTACGTTTTAAAACCTTTTGTGAAATGTTAAAATCTCCAAGCTTTAGTCTGTAGGCTTGAGAAGTATATGTGTCATCACCACAACAAGATCGGAGGCTGGGGTATTTGTTATGTTTGAAACTTTTGCAAAAAGGTTGAAAGTTCCAAAAATTCCCGCAAGCCCGAGCCTCCACGACCGAAACCCTAAACTGCAGGTTAAAAATCCACAGCTGAAGATGAAAAGGACACATATCAATGGTCTAAAACAATAAAAAAATATCAAAGAAAACTCAATTTAAGTTACAAATGCCACTAAAAAATTTACCAAGGGGTGAGTCACCGTGAGAAAGGGGGCTCACCCACATCACCAATCAAATAAATCATTGCATTTACTTTCAAAGTCCAAACTATAGTCATTTCAAAATAATGCAAAATGTCATCATACATTCTTATCACTGAAAAGGTGAATTTTGAAATGTGCCAAGGCTCACAACTATATACTATAGTACACATTACAAAGGTGGCAAACTATTAAGTATGTTCATGGTAAATAATCAAAAGTGGTCAAACCTGGTAAAGTAAAGGTGGTCCCCATGCCAAGGCATTGAAGATGATCTAGAGCATGTTATCCATGTGATCACTAGAAAATAGAATAAGTGTCAATATCAGAGACAAAGGTGGTCCCAATCAAGATTGATATTTGGATGAATTATTTTGCAAAGTATTGCAATTAATGTAATTATTTTCCTCACAAACAAGGAGTTGTATTTGTGCATGGCTTCACAATAGGACAAAATAGAGAAGAAGACAGATTTGCAGGTTCATGGAGAGAGACTTGCCTGGCAAGCAATCTTGTTTTTAGAAAATTAGTCATCCTTCTCTTTCTTAAAAATAGATCAGTCAACTTCAGTTGACCAAATGTAATCAAGGCTATTAATGCCTATTTGTAATTGCATGCTCTATTTTTTCCCTTTATCTATTATTAAATAAAGGATAAAAATAGAATGCATGGGCGAGTACAAGCCTTAGGCTATTTTTAGGAAGAGGATGAATTTTATTTTTGCTATATATTGTGTGCCTTTACAAATTAAAAAAAACAACTGGAGGAATTTTTTGATATAAGAATACTGAAGAATTTTTTTCCAGTTTTGCGTTTTGAGTGTGAAGTACTTTTTACCTTTGCAATTATTTCCAATCTTGTATATGTTTCTATTAGTCTTGTGAATGAAAATTACCTAATCAATCATCTTACCCTATTGCAAATTTGGTATTTTCTGTATGATATTAATGTGCATGTTTAGCTTAATAGTATTCTTGTGATAATCTCCCTCAATACCTCTAAGTGTTTTGCCCTTAAATTTACGTAGAAGAACTATTGGTTTGTGCACTCAAAATCCTTCACATATCGATTGTGCATATACTCATTCAAAGTCCTCATACAAATTTGGTGTATCACCTTAGTTTTAATTACTTTACAGTCATCTCTTACCCCTAAACCCCAAAATCAATTTAAGATACATCAACAAGGAGTTGGCCTTGATACCGGAGGCTCACCTCAAAATAGGTATACCCACAGACCTGAGGTATTTCCATTGTATCTACGAAAGAGAGAGATCAAATTTTGCAATCTTAGAAAACATGCAGCCATCTCTCTACAGGGTGCACTTTTGAGAGATAACATTGACATGATTAAATAGAGTCTTCATCTTCAAATGGGAATTAGAATATCTCCTCATCATAGAAAAACACATAAGCATATTTTTCTTTTTGAAAAGCATCAAGAACCATTTCCTCTTCTTCATGGTTTGCAATGTGTTGCAATTCGGGGCTATGCTCTTGTAACACGAATATCCTAAATGATTTTTCAAGGTCCATACCTCTACGGGTAGGAATGTATGGCCCTATTAAGATGGGAATATCATCTTCCTCCTTGGTTGTCACAAAATGGTTCATCTTCCTACCAGTTTAATATAAGATGTTGGTTCCTCAACTTCCGAACTATTGCACTATGTACCTCATCTTCTTCTCTAGAAGAAATTTATCCATGTCCCCCCTCACTGGTATGGTTGTAGAAGACCAATTCATCTAAATTTTCCCTCCCAAGTCTCGATAGAAGCTTCGACCTAACAATATTCCAAAGGTTATTAGGATGTCTGCTACCAAAATAGTCATTGATATCCTTTTCTCTGGAAATTCGAAAAGAGAAACATGTGCATATTTAATCTTTCACAAAAGTGGGACTTCCTTTGATTCCATAAAGTAATTAGAGCCGCCAAGTAGAGTCATGAGGAGTTTAAGAGCTTTGGAAACATTCATTGGCATGAGATTATCTAAGGTAGCCAAATCTATTATGTAATTGTTTAGAACTTATTCCCCAACCAAAAGGGAGACATAAGAAGGATCAAACTTGTATGTCTTTCATGCACTCACGGATAACATGTTTTTTGAGGGAGGCATAGGTGGATTTGGTAGTACTCCTTTAGAATTGGGTGTCACGACATTGGGTGTCATACTACCATTCCTGACATATTATACATACCTCTCAAATTGTTTAGGGTGTTTCTGTAAATATTTAGTTTCGATAATATGTACTTTTCCTTTGTTAGCATATTCTATGAAGTCAAAAGGAGTTGATGCGAGCAAGGGTGATGAAGGGATTGATTTTTGATTTAGGTCAAGTTTTGAAGTAGAAGTATATTTTTGAGGAACAGAGGTAATTTTGAAAGGTATGCCAAGAATTTTTAAAATACTAGATTTTAATGGAGTAAATTTAGACTTATACTTAGAAGAGACATGGGAAGAATTACTTGGAATTGCAGGATCCTTCTTACTTCCTATAGGATCAGGCTTCTCAAATGTAGATTCCATGCAAGGTCGAAGTGGGGATTCTTAACTGATTTTTTTTTTTACGGATTCACCATGGGAGCACCTTCAGTCTTCTTGTTATTAGTAATAGTGGAGGAAGAAGATCCCTTCTCAAACTGAGAATGAGGGAATACCCACATGAGAAATTGGGTTCATCTTCTTCTTCATCTTCATGACCTCTAGAATACTCACAGAATCTGATTTGTGTATCATTCTCAAGGTCATCAACTTCTAAGAACTCATCACCTTCAACTTTTTATTTAAGCTCTGCTTCATTTTCATAAATCTTGTAACTTATGGTTATGGGTGGGGCCTCCAAGGCAAGCCTTCATGGTTCTCCTACAACTTTATTTGTGTTGTTTCTTTGAGAAGATAGTCGTTCAAATAATTCTCTCTTCAATGATTCCATCTCATTCGCAAATTTTTGTAGTAGCGGATCTATTATCTCATCTTCAAGATGTTTAACCTTACCCCTTAAGGGATTCTTGATCTTTCTAGTTAGTATGAGATCATTATCAAGTTCAATGTCCATACTTTTTGCTTCTGCAATGTTCCTTGGTTAAAATATTCATAGGAACAATCCTACCTCTGGTGATTGACAATTTATAAAGAACTTCTTGACATTATTTTTAGATGGTGAATATTCTTCTAGTATCTTGTGAAGAAACCATTAAAAATGAGCCAAAAATTATGTCATTGTTTCACTTTCTCCTTTCTTCATTTGAGCCAATTGCACTAAGAGGTCTTGACAATCTTTTGTTGATTTAAATTGTCCCTCGAAGGCATTTTTGATGTTGTTCCAACAAGTGATGGATCGGGTAGGCATGAGGAAGAATTATTTTGCTAAATTTTTCTTAGAAATATTCTACAAACAATCTCACAACAACGTCTTCATCTTTAACTCCAAGAATCATGTATGATGTGGTGAAAGTGGAAATGTTTTCTTTAGGAATTTGTGTGCCATTGCCTTTAAACTTTGGAAAGTTCTTATGGGAGCCTATTGGTAGATCATGAATGGGTGGTTCAAGAATGAGGTGGCATGTTTTTCTTCCGCATGGTACAATTGGTTGAGGTCTTTCTACTTTGTCAACCATTTTTTTTTATGTTTCTACTTAAAATTTTATTTCTACACTTATTCTTCCTCCAAGAACTCAATGCTCAATGGTGGTTGAAAAATGGGAGAATTTGAAGCAGGAGTATCAACAGGAGTTTGGATGGGATTGCGAGGTGAACTACTTGATGACCTGGATGGGGATGAGGCTTGAGAAAAGTAGTAGGGATATTTTCTAACTCTTTCTTGCTGGTTTTGTAAATCCTTGAAAGTGGGGTCGACAATTCCCCTTGATCTATTCCACCTGGTGTATCTCCTTTCAGCCATATTTTGAAAATTCTTCTAGTGAGAATAGGAAAGTACACTATGCAATATGAAAGGACACATTTAGGAATTGATAATGTGTCTTTTAGCAATGAATTTCTATGACCTCGTCTTTTTCAGTATTTGATTTTTTTATAATTTTTAGACCGTATGGTTGTATTTTGGTTGCTAATGCTACTAAATATGCCCCATAGTTGGTGCTAAACATTGTTGGTGAGAAATTTTTTCAGAGGATAAACTTGTGGATTTGTTTCCAACACTCTGGAAATATAAATCCCTCTACTTAACTAGTGCAACTATCGTATATGCATATGATGCATATGTAAGAAAATGTGGATTTCTATGGTGGTATTTTAACCAGGGATCTAATAGGGGCACTTCACTAACCCTATGGTAAAGCTAGAAATACCTTGTTATGGAAGAATTTTTCTGAAGAGAAGAAAATGAGAGTGAGAAAATATGTAGGAGAACTAATATTACAGGTAGAAAATTAGATTCCCACACACACTATTTAGAAGTTTCATCACAAAGTGAATGCAGAGGATAAACTAAAATTAAGAGGAAACAACTCTGTAAGTAGCAATAAGTCGAAATAGAATTTGTGATCACCAAGTATTAAGAAATCCCTTAGTCAAAGAAAGCTAGAAACTCCTTCTTGTATTAATTTCTCAAACAAAATTTGTACATAGTGGAGAAATGGAGGAAATCAAGAATGGGGGAATGGAAGAATTTGGCTATCTCCTTTGTTCTCTCAATGCACTCTTGAGTATAAAAAATAAATCACCAAACCTTTGAAATGGGAATGGATTTACAATTTATAGGAAGATAAATGACTCTTCACATACTCCCCAGTGACTCTTCATATGTCTCAACGTGACTTAAGAATCTTCGCCTTGCAAGGAAAACACTTAGTCCCTTTTTATAACATAAAGGTGACTTATTACATTAGAAAAATTAAGACATATACAAAAAGGGAAACCCCAACAGAAGATTTGAATATTGAGGAGAGAGAAAGTTGGGGGAGAGAAGGGAGAGAGATAAGAAAGAAGAATAAGGAAGAATGATGTCGATGATGACACATTCCACCTTTGATAAATCCCGTTGATCCTTTTAGATGACTCAATAAAAAAATTTAATGTGATGAACTTTGAATCTCTGAGATCTTATGCACACTAAAAAACTTCCTTTAGATGACATGTGAACATCATCAAGTGTTTAAAACCACTGTTGAATGACTCATTCGGTGGCCATGAGTATCACTCGTGAAGATCCTCCTCTAAACAGACTAGATCCTTGGAATGAATCTTTCCCTAACTCCATACAGTGTTGTCACACTGATCGGCTGATTTATACATGATCCTGATGAAGCATCTTATGAGTGATCTAATAGTGTCGACTATGAATTCCACCTCTTGCATACCCATTAAATCATGAAATGAGTGTCGAAAGAAACTTTTGACATCCTCACTATCACCTACTATGTATAGTATGATGATAGAGAATACACTTTCTTATATCTATTACTTGGAAGTGAAAGGATGCACTGATTTCTACCTTGACCATTGATGCTTTATGATTTCTTCAGAAAAAATAACTTACTTTTTTAGTAAGCATGAAAAATCAGCTACCTCGAACCTCTATTGGATTTTGCAACTTAGATTTCCCTTTCTTCCTGCATTCCTCTCACATTTTGGATCACTTTTATATTTTTTGCAGGTGCTCATGGGACCAATTAATACATTTGCAAAGTGTCAATTGTGGACCAAGACAACAATTTTGATGATCTCTCTTTGAAATATATATTTTGTGTTTAATGCCTCTTTCGCAGTTTCTGTAATTGACAACTTTCCTAAACTGGTAGTCCTCCATGTAGAGGACCTGATATTTTTTGAATTTGAACCTATGGTGGTCATATCACTATGAAACAAAGTTCTCTGATATGTTTTTTTTTTCCAATAGAGCCCTTTTGAAATCTTGGACCTACCTGCTCAATAATTTGGGAGATTTTGAACTTTTAAATTTTTGACCTCGTGACACTTTTGGACATGGTAGCCATTAATGGAACTTGAAAATTGTAGGTATGATTTTATCCTCCATTTACTATGGAAATCATGTTTTTGATATGGTTTTTCACTTCTTGTGCTTCTAGTGAAATCTTGATTTTATCAGACTATCGGTTTGATGGGAAATCAAGCTTTTTTATCTATTCGGCCAGAAAGAGGATTTCTTCATTGTGGTTTTTAATTTTTTTGAAAGAGTAAGCAACAACAAAGAATGATTTTTTGTTTCTTGCACTGGTTTGTAAGATTTCTTTGAATCTCTGTTTCACGACAATGGAGATTTTCATTGTTCTTATTCTTCATTCTTCGTTTGATCAATATTTATCATGTGACCTATATATTATTATTGAGTGAAGTATTTATTTTAAGTTTTGTCTCTAGTTTAAATTTCAGCAATGGTGGAAGAGTGGGGAGGAGTTACAAAGCAAGTTGTAGATTGAAGTTGTGCATGAGAGAATAACAAGTTAGAAGTTAGAAGCGAGAAGCAGGAAGAAATTTAAAATTTATTTCCTCATGTCCATTATGCATTACGGGATGAGAGGGACATAAATTTTCATGTGGAACCATGTTGTGACACATGGCAAAGATTTGACAGTGGCGGTTTGAGTTGAAAAAGTAGCTTTAAAGTACCTGGGGATTAAGAAATGGCCGCATGAGAAACCATGATGATTCCTAGGGGCTATGCACATTTTTTTGTCCCTGATGTCCCTCAGAAAAAAGGGAAAAATGGAACATCTAATTCCACTATGTGCTAGGTGATGACATGTGACTTAGATCTAACAGCAAGGGATGAAGGCTCCACTATCTCCCACGGGCTGGAAAAGTGCTCTTCAAGGGGTCACATGGGTGACTAGGAGTCTCCTTTGGGGCTGGGCACATTTTTATGTCCATAATTTCCCCCAACAAAAAGGGAAATGAGGAACATAAAATTACACAAGGCGCCTCATGTCATCACTTTTCACAATCTGAGAAATCAAGGGAATGAGCCTGGTAAGCACTGGGGAGTTGAATTGGTAGTCCAAGACGTCACATGAGGATCCAAATGGCTTAAATGGTTAGGTGAATTTTTATGTCCCTCATGTCTCTTTTCTTGAGGTACGTAAGGGACATGAAATTGCACTAAGTTCCTAGAGCTGACACTTGTTCTAATCAAAATATGGGTAACTCCAAAACTCGCTCCTAGAGGGAAACTTGAGCTCCCGATGGAATTTTTTTATGAAATGCTATATGATCGTGACTGAAAATTTCTTTTGGAATCTAATGGTGGGGATCATAGGTATTTATTCCTCCATTTTATACATGAAAAATCAGATTTTTTATTTGGTCCTGCACTTATGCATGATAAAAATACTTTCAGAACTAGTGTGCCAAATTGTTATACAAAATGAATTTCAACATCTTGTTTGTATTATAATTCCCTTTCTGAAGATGTATTTTTGGGTGCCTAACTCCATCGAGAGCTCCCAAAATCACTTCTCGACGTTTAACAACTCTTTTGACCTTTTGCACTGCTTAGGCCTTTGAACCCTAATTTTGGTGATACTACCGGAACTTCTCCGAATCTTTCCTAAATCTTACTAAATCAATTCCATGATATTTTTAGGACTTAAATTCACCTCTATGTTATATTTTGATTCTCTATTCTACTTTAGGGGTTTGCATCAGTCTTGGGAAGGCCAATGGTAGCCCTTCATAACACTACCCATAGATAGCATTTTTCAAGAACTTATAAAATCACCTAAGGGGTGTGAATTTAATTTCCTAAATCACCTAGGGGAATTATTTAAGGTAATATAGGAGGTAATTGGACTGACTAATTGGACCTTGGGTGGATGGGAAGGATAGGAATTAAAAACCTTAGCACAGGGGTATCGTTGCAATTCTCAAAAACTACCAATTTCCTTGTTGCACATTTGCATGACAACACCCCTTAGGATATATATAAAATTATTGGTAAATTAAGATCATCCAAAATATCATCACTATCATTTTCAGTATCATATTAAACAACGCAGGAAACCTGATAAGTAATAGTCTCTATCTGGTCATTCAAATAACCACAAATATGCAAGTCATACATTACCATGGAATATTGTTCATCGGTAAAGGTAGACAATGGACACCCATTAGTATAAAAAATATTAAAATTGGGTGAGTAACAAAGAAAAAATCTATTACAAATGTGTCCAGTACCAAACGTCATAGGAAAAGTTAGGGCAATATGATTAGGGTCAAGAGTGCTTGCAATGTAATTTAACCAAGAGTAAGTGGAGAGGAGGTATGATAACATGCAAGGTGAAAAAAAAGATGAAAAACGTGAATTCCATAGGTAGTAGTGATAAAAATAGAGTCATGATAAAAAAAATGAATCATATAGAGGAGAATGGGGATCTTCTAAGGTAAAACCAAGCTGAAGGAGACCATCGTGTGAACATATAGTTTATTTGCAAGAAGTATCAAGTGGTATGTTCTCTCAATAATAATCATTCATAGAGAGAGTACACGTTAATGGTGGGTGTACTAATGGTGATGGTGGTGGAGGTGTGGAAGATACAGCGATGTCTGTGGACTAGATCAACCCTATATATGGAATAATAACATTAGTGGTAACATGTGTCACAAAAGGAACTAAATCTATCATACAAATGAAACACTCAAATGGTGATGAGTGATGTGGTTTGTCCACAAGTTGAGGTGATGGAGGGGTAATTAAGGAAAGGGAATATTCTTGAGTAGACCCCGTATAAAGTATCATAGCATTGGTGATATCAGGGGTTGGTGACGAAGTAGGAGGAACCATATCAACCATACAAATAGTGGCGTTAGAGTCATGTGGAGTTTTGAGAGGTTGTGATCTAAGAGAATAAGATGGGGAGGTAGGAACAAATATCATATTAAGAGATTTATCTATATATAATATGGGAGAATTAATGGGAAAATGTGAATGAAAAATACCTTTTGATTTAGCAATAGGAGCTACAACTATGTAGTCAGATCGAGGATCTTGTGCTTTGTCTAGAATTTGTGCTAGAATGTTAGGATATATGGTACACATATAAGAAACAATAATGTCATCTAAAGATTTATGATTTATATAAGAAGACAAAATCTGAATAAGTGAAGGGTAAGGTCTATAGCCAAAAGGATCAAAAAGGGTATCAAAAAAGGCTAGATGAAAGCTATCAAATTGCAGAATGATTGCATATCCAGAAGGATGCTTTTTATCCATGATAAGAGTCAGGTTCATTTTAATTTCACCAAAATGATTAACTAAAATTGGACTAAATATGTAGTTCTAAGAAATTTAATCTAAGCTACGATTAGCTATACTAAAGTAAGTAAATGTAGTAAAGAAATATTTTAATGATCTAAGAAAAAATATAAAATTAAATATTAAACCCTAATGTGTAAGAGGGAAGAGGAATGAACTCATTTTAATAAGAAAAGCATGTAAGATTGTGTTGCAGTGATGAAGATAAAATAAAAAATTAGGAATGACTGTGTTGGGGTGCTGTAGAGGACAGGTCTGGGTGATGTCTCTTGAATGAAGCACCTCGGAGATGACTTGGGCACCCACGGGCACTCTGGTAAGTAAAAAAGGTTCCATTCTATTGGAAAAATGTCTTCACGGGTCTGGGAGATGATTGTTAACCTTTTCTACTTGTCACATTAATTTTTATCTATTACACCAAATGCTCTAAATATTCCAAGAGGAAGGACTAACCTGTAAAAGACCATAAGGAAGTATCAAAACCCTAAAAAAATAAAGATGTGGATGAATGGGTGGGACTAACCTTAACTGCCACAACAGTGGGCTTACTAACTGAGCATTAGACTATATTTCAGACCTAGATGTAGTTTTAGTGAGTGTGTGCATGTTGTGCCCTAGGTTCTCTAATGACAGTCACACTTTGTGAAATAGCAAGCAATAGCTAAATGTAGAAAATGTAATAGAATGTGTACATGGAATTTAGAATAGAAACCCTCCCCCTATAAACTTTATGTAGATGTTGAAGCTTTTTCATTGATGATGGATGCAACCATATATGAATTTATAGTAGTAGATGATGCTAGGTCCCTCATTATGGTATCATAAGTTATATTTATAGGGTTCTCTTGCTTTAATTTTGTAATGAACCATTAAAAGACCGGCCATAAGAAATATAAATATGAAAAATAGCTAGAAGAGGCACAAAAAGTGGTGGGAAAGTGCTAAAAGGATTAGATCACCCCCAAGTGGGACAAAGATGCCCATGGGTGACCCAGTACTAAATGTATGTGCCCTAGCCAAGGCTAAAATAATGTGGGATGTAAAAAATGGATGGAAATATGGGTGTAATAGGTTGTAAATTATGAAATAAAATAAACAAGATGGACAAAAGGGTGGGGGTTAATTAGTAATTTGTTCACTCAACAACCTTCTAAATAGTAGTATGAGACCAAGATAAATAAAAGTATAAAGTGCATGATGATGTGACTACAGAGCCCCATCTTCATTCAATCTATTTGAATGGTTTTTTTGAACGAATCTTCTCAAATCACCATTAACAAGCATAAAATTGAGCCATTTGGTTTATTTCAATCTATCGAGTAAGGTTTCCCACTAGCTCCTACACTTTTATGTTCTTTCTACTGAAGTATTTAGATATCTACTAGCTCAAGCCAAAACCCAAGGGCTTGTTAGAGGAATTGCGCTGCCATCTGTAGATAACTCTCAACTCCTTAATGATAATTTTGTAAATGATTCATTTATCACTCTCATTGAGGATGAAATTAACATTCACAATGCAATGCACTGCTTGGATATTTTATTCTTATCCTCTGGTTCTTCCATTCAGTTGAGGAAAACCCAGTGTTACAGGAAATCCTTTCTCCCTGCACCCCATTAGATTACCTCTTTTGATTGGAAAATTCTCACAAATGGAAAAATGTTCAAATTTTTTGTCATTCCCTTTTCCTTCAAGGTGTCACCTATAGATATTTGGTAGTATGTGGTGCAACGTGTGGCCAAAAAACTTGAATATTGGATCACTAAACCATTTTATTTAGTACTAAATTCTAGATATGCTCCAAAGTTCTTGCATCCACCCATGTTTATTAATCCTTATGTTGGGTGCCTTCTGAAGCTTCCATTTAGAAATTGCAGAAACTTCTCAAGGATTTTATTTGTTCTAATTCCTCTTTCGGTTGTGGATTCAATATAATTTCCTGGGAAACCTATTGTCTCCCTAGGAATTATGAGGGCATGAGACTTATTGACATATCACTAAAAGGGAAAGAAATTTGTATTAAATGGATTATCAGATGCATTGATTGTCACGAAGAATGGAAATTGCTTCTACGTCATGGAATTGAAGAAGGGTTCTCCTTATGGTCATCCCACTTGGAAAGGTTTGGGTTTTTCCAACCTCCGAATTGCACCCATTCAAGTTAAAGTGGTTGGCACCTTTGTTCTTAAAAGTATTTGGAAATCATGGGAAAGTATCAAACCATGGATTCTATGGAAAGGAAATGGATTTTGCAATGGCCTCTCAATTGACACCCACTTCATATGGTGATCACCTATCCTTTAAGACTAGGATTAGTGTCTAGCAGAAATTCATGAAGTTCCTAAGCTCAAACTCTTAAAGTGTGGAATTCGGACCATTCAAGATTTGTTTAGTAAGATCACTCAATCCTGGTTTTCCTAGATTGAAATCAAAGCCCACTTTTATCTCACCAATTAGGATTATGATAGCATTACTATTATCATTAATTATATCCCATATCATGTGTTATACACAATATATGTGTGTTCTTCATAACCTTGATGAACTGACTAGAAGTGGTTCATGGATACTCCATTCTAGAATTATTCTACCAATAAAGGTTATCAGTGGCTATTCCCACACATACCTATGGTGCAGAAACTCAATTCCCAATTTGGTTTACATTCTTCCTCCTCCTATTGGGGAAGGAATTTGATATTTTTTGGTTGGTATTTGTGGAGCCCAAAAATTCACATTTTCTTTGTTGCATCCTGTATCAAGATCTCCTTGTTGTTTCCCACATGTCTCAAATTATCATTCAAGCCCCCAAATGACCCTTTTTGGTCATTTAGAAACGATAATGCATTTATTCTTGTTCTTCCCCATGGCTCAGCGGGCTTGGAATTAGATTCATTCCTTTTTCAAACCTCTTAGACTAGAGTATTTTGCTTGGCACCATGTTCTCCTAAGAGATACTTCAAGATTCCTAAAAATGTTCTGCCAAATTTAGTATGTTTTGAGAGGGGAAATTTCATTCTAGTTATGGAAAGAAAGGAATAATTTTATCCTTGACAATTCTAAATTTGATCAGAAATTCTTGACTTATAACAAATTGATGGTTCTCTCCAATGTGCTTCTGCAAATTCAAGTCTAGGCCAACAAAGTGGCCCTGGAGGTGGAGCACTCTAAAAATTAGTTATGTCGCCGGGGGATTCCCCTTGTAATGTTTCCAATGAAAAAACATTTCTTCCTTGGTGATCTACACCCCATAGCGACCACCCTTGCGGAGGACACAAAATTCACTCTCGGTGCTCTATCATCCATGCTCACCACTCTACGCTCAATATTCTGCACAAGAGTGTTTCTCCACTTTTTTTTCGTAAGGGATAAGAATCCCCTCAACCCCATCAAAAATATTGGGGCTCACTGGTCACTTCTGGACCTTTCACATAATATGGTTATAACTTTCCACCACCACCCCTTCCACCTGCTAATAAATTCCCATGGGTTGTGCTTCCCATATCCCCCACGCAGGTGTTAACTGAAGTTGAAGAGAAGGTCTCGGTTGTCTCAAGTTGGGATATCCATCATAGTGGCTGGTTCAATGATCACAAACCTCCCACATCTAAAATGTTTGCAAGGACAACTTGATCTCAACTCTTTCTATTTTTTCTTTTGCCTAGGCTTTGTCTAGTGTTTTGTTGGTCTCCTAAGCTTGACCTTATTTGTTGTTATTTTTGGGGTGTGCTCGCATACCGCCCAATTTTTGCTTAAAATATTCTTCTATCATGTTGCATTTAATATAATATAAGATCCTTGTTCATAAAACAATAATTTTCTATACAAAATATATTTATTCTATACACAATTATATCTCTCCTTATCAGTGAATGGAAAACCAATTATATACATATATACATCTCACTTTCTTATGAAATTATACGATAACCTTCTTGTAAATGGATTATAATTCTGCCCCATATGTGTGTGTGTGTGGGGGGGGTGGGGGGGGGGGGGGGGGCTTTAAAACAACCATACTCATGTTAGGAATTATCTAATTTATGAACAAAAATGAGATAAAACTATTTTAATGAGATAAAATCTTACTTCAATAACCAAAATATACATATACATATACATATACATGTATATTTATATGTATATGTATGTATGTATATGTATATGTATATATATCTATGTATATGTATGTATGTATATGTATATTTATATATGTATATATATCTATGTATGTATATGTATATATGTATATATATACACATATATACACATACATATATATGTATATATCTACACATAGATACACATACATACATATATACATAAGTAGAATTATATACACACACACATACACACACACATAGACACACTTCTACTTACATTAAAGATAAATAAAAGGAATAGATTTAAATATAGTTATATTTATACCAAAATTTGTATAATTCCATCGACTCTTAAACCCATTCTATTTTATTTCTTGAGCACAAGTAGATCAATGAGCGTTGTTATTTTTGACTTCATATTTTTGTGTGATAAGCATTACATCATGCTTTATTAAAACAAGTGTTGTCTTAATTCAACAATTTTATTATTTTAATTTAAAAACAAAAATGAATGAGAGTTTATCTTATTTCAATAGAGTGAAAACCTCCTATTTATATTGTGCCAATATTACCAATACTATTATTATTATTCTCCAATAATGTTGGGACTAAACCAAATCCATAACCAACTATATCTATACACCTTTCTATCTCAAATTTTCTAATGCCTACTCTTATAATAACAATAGAAGAAAAATTCTAACTTTTTTCAATACACAAATTTTAGCTTCTCAATGTGTAAGCTTTACACATGGTTATAAAATATTTCCAAACAAGAATATCTCAAATTAGTATATATTTTTTAATTTATAAACAACAAGCTCAAATCAACTTAACGATACAAGAGTAATATAAGGAAAATTTCAACTCCAAATCCATTCCATCTCATATCTTTCTTTTCTTACAAAATTAAGAAGTAAGCGAATCTAAAATTCAATAAGATAAGCCTCCCTTACAGGGGAACAATATGAAAAAATGTTTATGAACAATTCCTTTCTTCTAAGCATAACAAACTCTAATGGAACAAGATCCAAAATCATGAGAAAAATTCTAAGTTAGCTCCAACCCTTAAATTTTTCTATGCTCCAAGCACCACAAGACAAAGATCTAATTTTCCTCCCAACTTACAGGAATCATCACATGCATTCTTTCCAAATAAATGTCATCTTATCCTTTCCCAATCCCAGGAGAAATAGGTGTAGCATGTTACCCAAAGGTTTCAAGGTAATAGAATTTTCTAATCACTCAAACAAAGTTCTCCAAGAGAATACAAAAAGGAAAGTTTTAAAAAAAAAAAATCTATAAAAAAGCCCAAAAACCATGGTAATGGGAAGAGGGGAGAAGAATAACATAGTTCCAACTATATAATATCAATAGTTACAAAATATCATCCTTTAGTATCTCCAATAATCATCACAAAATCCCAATCCTTATAGCCCCTTTATCTCCTCATTGTCAAGGATTTTCAATCCTTGCAAGCATCCTTGGAAAGGATAGGAGGGGATTGCCAAGGAAAATGGGAAGGCCTCCTACTTCCGCCAAGTAAGGAAGTGATAAAAAAACATTCATAGCCTCCCCAAAAATCCATGAAGATGAGATTCCAATCCTATTCCAAATCCTACTCCAAATCCACACCACTTTAGAGTGGAGGAACAAAGAAAACCAAGATAACATTTTCAACAAAAGGTAAAAACTCAATAACTAAAAAAATCTGAAAACCAACCCACAAATCAACACCATTTCAATTCATACATCAACACACATGTAAGAAAGTTTTTCTAAATTAAAATAAAATTATGCATGAGACCTACCTCACACTCCAAGCTCAATTCCACATTCTCCTAGCTTTTCGTCTCCTCAAGCACCCAAAGCTTCCCACAAATTTTCTCCATAAATAATTCCCCAACCATCAGAATTCAGCAAGATATAGGAAAATTATCCATCTCACAAACCCATGGGAGGGTTACATGTGTTACCCTTCCAACTAAGAAAACCCTCCATGTTGCTCAAGTAACTTTTGATGTTCCCCAAAACAATAAATACAAGATAGGAAAAAATCCAAATTAGTCCCCAAATCCCACAAAAAATCCCACAGTTACCCATGTGAGACAAGGGAAAAATATTTAGATAGTGACTTCTAAGAGGGTGAAGTTTGGAATAGGCTTTTCTGGTTAAAAAAATGTTTTCCCCATCCCTAGGTTAGGTCCCATGGACAAGAATTAAGGTAAATGATAGCTATAAATTTTAATCCAGGCATTCCAAAATTCCCTTAAATGTTAAATTCGGGATTTGCGGTTGAATGAGGGAATCAAGGTGAAGAATGATCACCAGAAACTTGGCTATCGACTCCCAAGAAATCCTTAAACAAGTTCAAGACACTAAAACTTCCCTAAACACAAATCATCCCAAAAGACCTCATTAGCTCAAATAAATTCAAATTAGATGAGAAATGAAGTAAATTAAATTTTACCATGGTGCTCAAGGCTAGGAAAGATAAGCAAATGAATAAATCAAAATCACATGTAAGAGTCAACCAAACTCCCTAATTACAAACATTGGGAAAAATAAAGCAAGGTGACAGAAAGGGTTCAGAGAGATGGCTTAGGAATCTCTGGTAGTGGTGCCATTGAATCCCACATTTACTAAGTGGTGTAACATGTAGATCCTACACACTCAAGGGAAACCTCAAATATTCTCGACATGATTAAATGTCCATATAAATTATAATAAAAAACGTGTATACTATATCAGTTGAATAAACTTTCACCACATGTATCTACCAATTTGATACATAGAAGAAAAATCTAGTATCAACAATATATAACTTAAAATCATGATCAACAGGTAATTACATATAGCAACATAATCTATCAAATATAAAACATCGTAATATCATATAATATAATCAACATGAAATGAATAAGATCATGAATTTCAAATAGTGTCTAAAATTTTTCCTATCAAGTAACATGTCATAAACCATGGATTATAATCATAGTACGAGAAAATCAAAATATAAAAAAATAAAATATCAATGTATCATATACAAAAATAAACAACTCAGATGAGCCAACAGATCCAAGGAAGAGAGAGAGAATATTGTGGGAAGTACATAGGACAAATAATTTAGAAAATCTAGTATTGGCATCGATTCCATAAAAAAATGTTCTATGTATAATTGAATATATTTTTTCATTCATTTGTTGGAATATATAGAAATTTATCATTAAGATATTTTCTTTGATTTGATGTGTTTGTGACCTAATATATTATTCGTATGTTTACACATTAATGCATTCTCTTTCGGGTTATGTTAATACAGGGTCTCCAATACATAGAGATTGGATTTGAGTTATTACCTTATTTCATTTCAAGGGTTAACAGTCTCATATGAATTATTCTATTTTAATATTTTTTATTCCTCCAATATTTTGTGCACTTTGTTTTTCATGTGAGAGAAATCACTAGATATATAATGGAGATGTGAATTTTGAAATCTTGTTCCTTCAAATCTATTGTTCTCTAATACCACTTTCCCTGAAATATAAACACTTATTTATTTTCCAAATTCAAAAAATTAATGTTAGGAAAAATATGAATCCAATACGCTATTTTTCTCTCGCATAACTTGAGAATATGAAATAAATTTATAATATGAAAATTCTATGATGTAACTATTTAATTCCCATGTGTTCTAAGTATTCAAAAAACACAATTTCTAACATTGCAAAAAGTAAATATTGACATTACAGATATTTATCAAGAAGGAATTGTTTAATAATCTATCTACAAAGTATAGTTCCTTAATTATTTGTTCCATGCACCCCCTTATCCTTCAAACTATTGAAAAAAAAATCATGTGCTTTATATGTGTCTTCTCTAAAGATAGAGGAGTTTCACATACATTCCCTATAATATTTTATCCTCATAGAATCCTCCACCCTCAATAACATTCTTTATCACCTATCTTCCTCTTGCAGTGGTTCGATTCTTCATGTTTAAGTCATTTAACACATACCTTTTAGTGTCTACATTACACTTCTTGCATGTGATTACAAGTGTTATACTGGATTGAAACTTGTTCATTCTAAAAAATGAGTTAGATCATATCAATGAAAAATTATCATTATCATTGGTCATTTTCATTGTTGGTGCTATTTTCTTCAAGCATGATTATATTCCACATTATCACCACTTAACACATAGGCTATGAATGTCATATCTTCTACTCTCATGAGCTACTACACCAACATAATTCTTATCACAAGCCAATACATTACCAAGGATTCTCGTGACCTGTCTCTCCACCACCACCTTATCATTTCTCATCCAACCAAATATACCTATTAGCATATATAGATACAGGTTGAAAAATCAATAAATATCATTACATTTCTCATATAAATCACTAGATTGGATATCAACCCCACCCTCTACATGCATAATGCTCTTAGGATTCAAAATTCTAAATACATATTTTAAATAATGAAAACAAGGAATCCCTTTCACACTAGGACATCACACATAAGACTTTGATGGTATTGTTAGTAATAATATCTCTATGTAAATCACAAAGAAATTTCTAATTAATATCACAAGAAAACTTACGAAGGATTAGTCTAAAATTTTCTGTAACATCTCTGGTATGACTGTTACTATGACAAATTCCACTTTTGATGGTGCAAACATTTATAGGTGATTTTTTTAGTATGTGTACTCTTATGAAATTGTGTAAATCATGTTTGCATTGAAATGAATCTTTTTAAAAGTTCACTCTCTTGTGATTTTGCTTTCTTAAAATGATCCATCTCTCTTTGTTTAGCTTAAATCACTTTAGATATGATGACTTGTATTTTTTAGTTCCAATCTTATTAACTGTAAAAATCAACTTGGATTGAAATTCTATTGATCGCAAGGTATGCTTCCCCTCTTCTTACCTTCAATCTGTATCTTAGCATTCTAAAAGGAAAGACAAATATCAGTTGGGCCTTGTTTTGGTTACAGTTGTGAAGGACCCTTCTTCAGGGATCCCTTCGTAGCATCAGGAATTTGATGATAGGCATGGGTTTTCTTGCTATTATTAAGGCACTGAGTGGTGTGGAGGGAACTTGGACCTAATAATAGAACACTAAGGTTGAGATCCTAACCTAAGGATTAAATCTAACCTAAGTTGGCATGCTTTATGTTTATTAAGTTTGAAAAAAAACTAAGGTAACTAAATACTTACCTAAGAACCTAGGTTGATTATCTAAGCTAATGTTGATCTAACCTAAGTCATTGCTAACCAAAGGGGTACATATAGATGACATGGCAATTTGTATTGTTAGTGGCTTTCAAGGAATTAAATGAGAATTGATTTTGGTTTTACTATGAAGGACTCCTAAATTTGGGAGAGGCATAAAGAAAATTTAGAGAAATCGTAGTTGGCATCTCCATTGGATTTGGTAGCATGAAAATTTTAACATAGAGGCATCGCCAAACATAGATGGTGGTGGCATGGAAAATAATGAGGGAACTATGGTCCTTTGAATTTAATGACTTCATTTTTGGTGAAAAACTGCCTGGGAAAATAAATGGCAGGTTTTTCCATGGTTTTTTTGGTCTTTCAGTTCAATTTGAGCTTGAGCTCTGCATGAGGTTTTTTCTATCCTTCAAACCTCCAGATCTATTCTTGCGTGACTAGGTATTTTTGCATTGCATTGAGCTAATTTTGGAATCTGTAAATCTATAAGAAGAAGGAATGGAATAGTGTGAAGGTTTTGTTGACGATCATGGAAAGGAAGAAGTTATTGAGGTTTTCTTGAGGATATCCTACAAATTTTTAAAAAATAAAAGTGCTATCAGGCATGATAGACTCTACCCATTAAGTTGTTTTTATTTTACTCAAACATTTTCATTAAAATAACTCTACTCTTGGAAAATTAATGGGTTGTTGATGAATGTTATGATATTTCTTTCGATGCTTATTTTATTCATTGTGTATTTCTGTTTGATTCCACTATCGTGATCGAAGATTTTTTCTGGGTTTAAATTCCTTGTTAAGAAATTTCAAAGATATGTTTAACTTTTGTTTGCATTGTAAAGAAGTTGTAAATTCTTACACTTTTGTAGAGCTCATGTGTTATTTGTTTTTCTTTAATTATGGAACTTGTTTGATGGGATATTTTAACACTTCTGTGAGAATACTTCAGTATGTAAACTATAGAGTAACTTGACTCTTGTCTAAGCTTGAATGAATCCTTGAAGACAATATAACTTTTTCATTTTTGGGTTTAACATATCTTTTGAGTTTTATTTTGTGCACAAGACTTGGGATCGTGTCAACGTTTATTTTATCTCTTTCTGTGGTTATGAATCTAGTTTTTGTTTTATCTCTCTTGTTTCAATTGTCTATTTCAATGGTTATCAAGGATGATGCATCGTTATGATTTTGGATTTGAAAGGAATTTTTTGTCAGTTACGACTTGTTATCATCTTTTCTTTTGCCAACAAAGGATGGGTAAGCTTACTATGTTATCTACTTAAAATGGAAATCATTGCTCGAAAATGGGTAAATTAAAAAACTATTATTCTGTCTTATATTCTTTGGGAAATTAGGTTAATTACTTAAATTGATGTAATTGCTATTTAGAAAGGAAAATTATTTTTGGTTTGTAGCTTTTTATGTTACAGTTAATTTTATTGACTATAAATTTGAATAGTTAATTGGGAGTAAATGTTTGCTTGGGGTTAAATTTTTTTCTTGGCTTTGGGCCATCAAATTTGTCTTTGATTCTTTTTTGAACTTAGGAAAGGGTACCCCTATTCAAAGGAATTACTCTTTGGCTAATGCTATCCTTTTTCAAGGAATGTGTATTTTATGCCTCATTTATACCATTATTTGATGATATCTCCTCTTTCTATTATGAGTTAGGAAGACTAGGCCACCTTACTCCTTAGCTATACTATTCCATTTTCCTCTATATCTGTTAGGAGATGGTTACTTATAGTTTGTGGAATTAACGTATTTATAGTACTATCCTCCTTGAAATTTTAAAGGTAAATGAATGTTGTTCTTTGTTCTTTCTACCTCGGGACAACTATCATCTAATATGAGCCTTGATCTAATATCTGTTGGTATTTTTGGTTGAGGACAGTAGAGAACATTCTTGTTAATGATATTCTTGCTTGGATCTAGTGTGAATAATCTCTTTCTCTCTTTCCTTTCATCTTTCACCTGTATCAATCCTGAAGAGGGAGTTGAACAGTTTGGTTTGTATCGTTATACCTCCACTAGCACTCGTTTGAATAACTAAACCCAATTATGAAAAGATAGGTTAGTTGAAGCAAGAGATTGCATAGTGAATCATTATGATTGGTTGGAAAATTATGAGAAATATCTTACTGGGTGAAAACATATTGGAATGTTGAAGGAACTATATTTGATAGTTAAAATCCCTTCATTCATTTGTTTGAATTTATCCTTGGTTGTATTGTATCTTGATTGGTTTCAATTGCGTGCTTATTTGATTTCATTCTTTGTAAAAAAAGAATTTAGAGCTGGACCTAAACTTAGATTGGTTTCTAATCCTATGTTAGGTTGAGGAATTCTTAAATAAGAAATTCTTTACTAAATATGTAGTTGATTCATCCTAACTTATTCCAAAATTGAACTTAGCATCTCATATTCTAGGATGTAATTAAGTGAAATAAAGGCTAAGATAGAAGTATTATGGTGATATCAAATGCTGACCTATTAATGTAATTACCTTCTCATGATAGATAGGATTATTTGAGAAGTGAATTATGAAATGAAATTTGCAAGGCAAAGTGGAATTTGATGAAATAAGTAATTATAAGGATTAATGCTTAATTGCTTTTATTATAAAAATATATTTGAAAGTTGAAGTTATTTACATTTTGAGTTATTCTAAATTATGATATGGTTTATGACCTTACCTCTCTTTATTTCTTTTAGCTAGTATTTCTTTGGTATGTCTTTCTGTAATTCTATTAACTGTTTCATAAAAGTAGACTTCTCTTTATGAAATAGTTAGCTACAAGCACATATTTTTAATGCTTATTGCTTATCATGCTCGGTTTGATGGACTGACCGATGCTAGTGATTTTTTTAGATGGGATTGGTAAGTGATGAAAGGAGAAAAGACCTTTAAGAACTTATATTTGTTTATCGAGAGGCAGGATATTTTATGATGAAATTTGGATCTTTATTGAAATGTATTTGTTGGAAATGGAAGTTGTCTTTGCAATTGATCTTCATATTGCTATTTGACTCTAGAAATGTTTGAATTTTGTGGAATTAAATGTATGAATCCCATTTTATGAATGAAAGAGTCATGGGTTTGTTTGAACATAATGTGTAATCCTTGTAGGTATTCTATGAATGGAAATGATAAGCTTATTTATATTTGTTTTATATAAATACTTAATATACCCTCTTGGGTTGGTTTTAAAAATAATTAGAGGTTGAGGTTATTAAATTTAGTACCCTTTTTATTAATGGCAACTTTTGAAGTTGACATACATGTTTCGAAATTCAACTAAATCAATTTGTCTTACTAAAACAGTGGTGTTGAGTATATGGAACCATGATAAAAAATTACAATATTATTAAGGGGTTATAAATGAATGCTAACCCCTTTATAGGCAAAAATGTAAGAAAATATTAAGTATTAGACTTCATCCCAATGAATGCTAATAAGGAAAGAACTAATCTAAACTTAAATAAGTTAAGGTTAGGATATGAAAGCTAAGGTAATATCATTGTTTAATATACTAAGTTTGTTTATGAAACATAAATAAGAATGTTAAAGGATTAAAAATCAAAACTTATGAAATGGTTGGGGGGGTAGATGTATCTACACACTAACTCTAATTGCAGCTTTTACTCAAAACCCTAATGGTTAATGAACCTAGTGATCACTAGGGCTGCTATAATCAACCCTTTATAAGGAACATTTAATAAGCCCTTAACTTCTTTCCATGGTATATTCATTCAAATGAGGTGAAATCAGTCATATGTTGGCACATGCCAACTATATTACAATATATTCATGAAGAATTGGGTCTTGATGAGGATATTTTGTTGTAGTTTACTTGTTGCAACATCCTTCAGAGTTCAATTATACAGATTTACATAAATATGACTTGGTCATAGTTCTTCCCTAGGTAGAGTTAGGGGTATGATCTAGTGTCAGGGTCATCACATGATGACTTAGGGTAGCTAGATGTACACAATAAACTTAGATCAATTGGGTATGTCTATGTACCCTTATATACCGCAAGTAGTCCTCCACACTAGACTTTGTTGCTAACCTTGGCTAGGGATAAACCTTAAACAAGTGGACTAAGAGGAGTCAGTAAACACCAATATAGATAAAACATGAAGTGGGGTAAAGGACGGATTCCATTTCATGAGTATGGCATCTAGGAATATGAATATGAACAATGTGTTTTAAAGTCTTTGGCCAAAGTATCGCAAGATGTTGGTTGTGTTGTCTTATATCACATAGTTTAAGAATCAAGATTTCAAATGAATATTTGTATCAAATATTCAAATAGGATTCTTTAACATAACACTTAATACCCATAAAAGGGTAACAAAACCAAGTATATATAGTATACAAATCAACAAGCTAACATTAGAGATTGGTATGATACCGAGTCATGGAATGAGAGATCGGTGTTTCACCGAGTCATTTTCAACTGCATATTATTTTCTATTATGATATTGATTAGCTTAGAATGTGTGTTCTAAATTATGATTATTTATAATAGAGAAAATTATTTAAAAGAAAATTCCCTTGTTTCCAAATTCTTAAAATGGGAATGTTACATCTTGGTATCCGAGTTGAAGGTTACAGCTCTTGGACCTATTGAGTCCATAAGTTGATAACACATAAATTTTTTTGCTAACAAAAAATGGTTAGAACAAGAGGAAGTGTTAAAGAAAATCCACCACCTAGTGGAGAAGCAAATACTACCCAAAAAATTGATGATATCCTTGTTTCCCTATTGGACAGAAGAGATATTTTAGCTTTACTTGAATAACAAGTAATGAGCAATGAGGAGGAGGAAGAAGTTGTTGGTTATAACAATCAGCCACCTCCTATGGACAATGGAAATGCTAAGAATTTTGGTGTTGATAAAAATAAGGCATCCAATGCTAATGTTCATGTACCTAATCAACCTAAGAATAAAAAGGCAAGATTGGCAGCTGAAATCACTAATGACATAAAGAGGATAAGTCCAGCCAAGTTTTATGGCACTACTATAGGAGATGGAGTTGAGAAATGACTCAACGAAATGGAGAATTACTTTGTAATAAGCAACTTCTATGAGGAAAAAAAGCAATATGAGGAGCTTAACAACTTTCCCATGAGGCATCTTCTTGCCGGGAGAGCCATAAGGCTGACTTAAACATTGATGAAACAAACATCAATTTGATCAATTTAAAAATTATTTGAGGAAACGATGGTTGCCACAAATTTACTATGATAAAAAAATGACTGATTTTTAGAACTTAGCTTAGGGAAAATTAACTGTAATAGATTACTAGGAGAGATTTACTAGATTCCTTAAGTACATACCTCAGTATCAAACGGACAAGAAGTTTAGGATATAAAAAATTTATCATGGGATTAAATCGCATTATATATGGTGAAGTAGATGTTCATATCCCAACCACTATGGAAGGGGTTGTTGAAAAATCCATAAGGCAACAACAGAAATTGAAAGCCATCTCTGCCCATAAGGAAAAAATTAGAAAGAAAGTTCCAAACTCTTCTTCATCCCTTGCACCCAAAAATGGACCATGGAAAAAGTTTGGTATGAATAAATTTTTTAATACTGATAACAAAAACAAAATAACAACAAATAAACCTATTGCTAATGTGTGAAACAACTTTGTCAAGAACAATAATAACCGACAAAAGTTCTATGGGGGTCAGAATGATAACTTTAAGGATGGAAATAAATTTGAGCCTAAGAAGGGACCTGCAGGAGGCTATGAAAACTATAGTAAGGATCATTACGGAAATCAGTGTCCTTTGAAGAAGGATGACCACAATCAACAACATAAGATACACACTACGGTAGCTGACAAACAGGTTGAAAAATAAGTTACGCCCATAAAAGTTCTAGGCAAGTTATTTAGTATACCTATAACTATAATTTTCATACTGGAGCTACTAAATCCTTTATTTCTACTAAATTGGCTTTGAAATTAAGAATAAAATATCAAAAAATGGATAAATCACGGGTTGTCCATTATGGAAATATTGTTGTTCACATAGCTAGTATATGTCTTTTTGGAACAGTCCTTGAATTGCCTAGTTTTTCCACTGAAGTTGACCTTTATGTTACTCCTTTGGGATCTTCTGATGTAATCATAGGTGTCAACTAGCTAGCTTAACATAAGGCAAAGGTTGATTGTTTTGAAAAACATATTAGTTTTCTGGATGACCTGCATAAAACAACAGACATTTAGGGGATAAATTGTGAGATTTCTGTTAGGAAATTGTCATCTATGCAACTGAAAAAGGCCAAAAACAAAGGGTGCACTTTGTATGTAGTAAAAATTTATGAAAGAACTGATGAAAGTAGTGACTTCTTGGAAAGATATCTGTTGTGATGAAATTTTAGAGATGTGTTTCCAAAGAGTTACCCACTCTTTTGCTCAAACGGGAGTTTGACTTCACAATTGAGATTAAGTCGGGAACCGAACCTATTTCCAAGGAACCGTATATAACTACTATAATTAAATTAGTAGAGCTTAAGGCATAGATATAAGGTCTTTTTTTCTAAGGGTTTGATAAGACTGAGTGTCTCACCTTTGGGGGCATTGGTAATTTTTATGAAAAGAAGGATAGAAAACTTAGATTTTGCATTAATTATAGGATGTTACACAAAGCAAAAATTAAAAACATATATCCACTTCCTAGAATTGATGATTTGTTTGATTAGATGTGTGGTGCATCAATTAAAAACATATATCCACTTCAGTGTATTCTAAAATAGTTCTTCAATTTAGATATCATCAGTTAAGAATAAGGATGAAGATAGTCATAATACAACTTTTAGAACAAGGTACAAACATTATGAATTCACATTTTTACCATTTGGATTAACAAATGATCCCGAAGCTTTTATGAATTGAATGAATAATATTTTTCAAGAATACATGGAAAAATTTGTGCTTGTATTCGTGGATGATATTCTCATATATTCTAAAAGCATCGAAGAGAATCATGAGCATTTGAAAATAGTTATGAATATCTTAAGAAAGAGAAGGTTGTATGGTAAGTTGTCCAAATTTTTTTTCTAGGAAATGAAAGTGCACTATTTGGGTCATGTCATAAGTAAGGATGGAATAGTTGTAGATTCCTATAAAATTGTAGCAATAACTAAGTGTCCTGCAACTAAGAATGTTCATGAAGTTAGAAGCTTCATGGGTGTTGCTGGTTACTATTGGAAGTTCGTTAAAGACTTTTCTAAGGTTGTTGCACCAATAACTCTGTTGTAGAAGAAAGATAAAAAAAAATTGGGATGAGAAATGTGAATCTACATTTAAGACTCTAAAAGATTAGTTAGCATCTGCACCTATTTTGGTTGTACCTGATCCTAATGGATACTTTACTATTGTAATAGATGCTTCTGAGGAAGGTCTTGGAGGTATTTTGTTGCAAAATGATCATGTTATAACTTATGAGAGTAGAAAACTCAAGTTACATGAACTAAAATATGATACACATGATCTAGAGCCTACTACCATTGTTCATGTACTTCAAGTAGGGAGGAATTATCTTCTTGGTAGACCTTTTGAACTAAAGATTGATCATCTTGGGCTTAAGTATATTTTCACTCAGCCACATCTGAATGCAAGACAATGAAGATAGTTAGAATTTCCATCTTAGTATGATTTTGATATAAATTATATTAAAGGCAAGGAGAACAGATTGGAAGATGCACTAAGTCGTAGGAAGCATATTTATACCCTTATAAAATTAAGAAGTTAATTTAAAGAGCAAGTAAAAAGCATCATGGAATCTGATTCTTCTTTTTAGGAAGTAAAAAAAACACTTGTTGTAGATCCAAATGATTTGAGATATAAAGGTTTTCACCTTGATAACAAAGGAATTTTGAGATATGATAACCAAGTATATATACCTTCGGGGAATGAATTAAGAAAAAATTTAACTAAATTTCATAATTCACCTTTTTCTCGAAATCTCGGCATTATGAAAATGCTTATTGATATAAAACACCAATATTTCTGGAAAGGGCTGAAAAATAACGTGATTGATTTTGTCACACATTGCTTAGAATGTCATCGTGTTAAAGCTGAACATATGAATCCCACTAGTTTATTATATCCTCGCAGCATACCACAGTATAATTGACAAGTAATTAACATGGATTTTTTTCAAGGGTTGCCTATGTCAATAAATAAACATAATGTTATTTTAGTTTTTGTTGATTAACTAACAAAAGTAGCACATTTCATTACTGGTAACCTTAAGGATGAGTCACCTATTTTAGCAAAAATATTTGTGCATGAAGTTTTTAGATTGCACGGAGTACCTGAATTGATCATATGGGATAGAGATCAAAGGATGAAATATAGATTTTTGCAAACTTAATGCAGCCTTAGGAAATAAACTAAATTTTAGTTCAACTTATCATCTGGAAAAGGATGGGTAGACCGAAAGAGTTAATCAAGTTTTAGAGGATATTCTACGAATGTATTACATGGATCAACAATATAAATGGGAAGATTACCTTCCATTAGTTGAGTTTTATTATAATAAAATGTATCATGCCTCTATGAAAATGGAACCTTTGGAAGCATTATATGGAAGGAAATGCAGAACTGTAATAAGCTGGGATAACTTAGAGGACTGAGAAGTAATTGGACTTGAAATCCTTATGAAAATGGAACAACAAGTTAAAAAGATTTGTGAAAATTTGAAGGAAGTAGAAGATGGGAAAAAGAGTTATGCAGACTTACAAAGGGTTGACAAGAAATTAGAACTTGGTGAGAAGGTCTTTTTCAGGTCCAACCAAAAAAAGATCTCTATAACTTTTGGAAAGGTTGCCAAGTTATCACCCCGTTAGGTGGGACCCTTTGAAATTGTTTAAATAATCAACCATGTACCTTAACGTTTAGCTTTACCTCCTACTTTATCATGAATGCATGATGTTTTCCATATTTATTTTCTTAAGAAATACATTTCAGATTTATCATGTGTTAAATTGGAATTCCTTGCAGTCAAAGACCTAGGAATAATCATGGTTAAACCTATTCGAGTGATAGAAACTCTCCATTTGCACTTAAGAACTCATGAAATAAGTCACTGTATGGTCCAGTAGGACCATTTTAACAAAGAAAGTGCAACCTGGGAAAACCTACAGGATATGAAAGTTTGTTTTCCATATTTTTTTGAACAAAATTGATTATGTGGATTGATAAAAAATTAAGATTTATTTCTCTCTATATAAATAAATCTTCCAGTTATGGGTAGAAAAATAAATTCTTTAGTACTGAAACAACTATTTTAATGCTGAATAACTATGAAAATTTGAACTTTTCAAATCTAGTTTTGTTAAAAAACTTATGAATAAAGAAATTATAAATTGGTTGTATTCTTTATTAAATTATTGACTGAGTTAATCATCGGGATGATGATTCTTTTTAGTAAGCAGGTATGTAACATCTCTAGTATGACTATTACTATGATGACTTCCACTCTTGATGTTACAAACATTGACAGGTGATTTGTCGTAGGAAGGTGTACTCTTATGAATTTTGGAAATCATATTTGCATTCAATAATGAATCTTTTTTTGAAAAGGTTCACTCTCTTGTGATTTTTGCTTTCTTAAAAATGATGCCATTCATCTCTTTGTTTAGCTTAAATTCACTTTTAAAATATGATGAAATTGTATTTTAGTTCCCATAACTTATTAAGTGTAAAAATCAACACCTTGGATCAATTCCATTGATCTAAGGGATGCTTCAGTTCTTCTTACCTTTCATCTCGTTGTATTGTCATTCTGAAAGGAAAGAAAAAGATGTACTGGGCCATATTTTGGTTACAGTTGTGAAAGACCCTTCTTCAAGGATCCCTTCTTAGCATCAAGCTTTTGATGATAGGCCTGGGTCTTTTTTCTATTGTTAAGGTGATGAGTGGTATACATGGACCTTGGACCTAATAATATAACACTAAGGTTGAGACCCTAGCCCAAGGGTTAAATCTAACCTAAGTTGGTATGTTCTATGTTTATTAAGTTTGAAAATAAACTAAGCTAACTAAATCCTTACCTAAGAACCTATATTGATTTTCTAACCTAATGTTGATGTAACCTAAGGCATTGCTAACCTAAGGGGTACCTATGGACAACATGAAAAGTTGTATTGTCAGTGGCATCAGTTTTCAAGGCATTAAATGTGAATTGATTTCGGTTTTAATATGAAGGATTTCCAACTTTGGAAGAGGCATAAAGAAAATTAGTGGAAAGCTTAGATGACATCTCCATCAAATTTGGAAGCATGCAAATTTGAAAATACACACATTGCCAAACATAGATGGTGGTGGCATGGAGAAAATTGAGGTAACTATGGTCCTTTCCATTTAATGAATTCATTTTTGGTGAAGAAATCACATAGGAAAATGCATGATGGTTTTTTTATGTTTGTTTCGGTCTTTCAGTTCATTTCGAGCTTGAGCTCTGCATGAGGTTTTTTCTATCCTTCGAACTGTTAGATCTATTCTAGAATGACTGAGTATTTTTGCATTGCATTGAGCTATTTTTGGACTCTATAAAAATATAAGAAGAAGAAAAGGGAAAGTCTGAAGGTTTTGTTGACAATCATCGAAAGGAAGAAGCTATTAGGTTTTTCTTGAAGATCTCCCACGAATCAAAAAAGAAGAAGAACTATCGGGCATGATAGGCTCTACCCATTAAGTTGTTTTTCTTTTACTTAAACATTTTCATTAAAAGAAATCTGCATTTATCTTGAATGAATCCTTGAAGAAAATAAACCTTTTGCATTTATGGGTTTAGCATATCTTCTGAGTTTGGTTTCATGCACAAGACATGGGATTGTGTTGATGTTTCTTTTATCTCTATCTATGGTTTTGAATATAGTTTGGGTTTTATCTCTCATGTTTCAGTTGCTTGTTTAAGTGGTTATTGAGGATGATATATCATTTTGATTTTTGATTTGAAAGGAAGTTTGTGTCATTTAAGACTTGTTATCACGTTTTCATTCACCGAAAAACGATCGGTAAGCTTACCGTGTTATCTCCTTAAAAAGGAAATTATTGCTCGAAAATGGGTCGAGTAAAGATGTGTTATTATGTCTTCTATTCTGTGGGAAACTGGGTTAATTCTTGAAATTGATGTAATTACTATTTAGAAAGGAAAATCATTTTTGGTTTGCATCTTATTATGTTATAGTTGTTGTTATTGATTATAAGTTTGAATAGTTCATTGGACTTAAATGGTTTCTTGGGGTTAATTGGTTTTCTTGGCTATGGGCCATCAAATTTGTCTTTAGTTTTTTTTTGAACTTAGGAAAGGGTACCTCTTTTCAAGGAATGCATATTTGAGGCCTCATCTATACCATTATTTGATGATATTTCATCTTTCTATTCTGAGTTAGGAAGACTAAGCAGACTTACTCCTTGGGTATACTATTCCTTTTTCCTTTGTATCTATTAGAAGATGGTTATTTGCAGTCTTGGGAATTAAGGTATTTATAATACTCTCCTCCTTGAATTCTAAAATGTAAATGAATGCTGTTGTTTGTTATTTCTACCTCGGGACAACTACCATCTAATTTGTGCCCTAATCTAACCTTTGTTGGGATTTTCGGTTGAGGACAATTTAGACCATATTTTTCTATGATATCCTTGTTTGGATCTAGTGTGAACAATCTCTTTCTCTCTTTCCTTTTATCTTTCACCTATATCAATCCTGAAGAGTGAGATTACCAGTTTGGTTTGTATCACTATACCTCCACTAGGACTTATTTTAAAAACTAAGACCAATTATGAAAAGATAGAATAGCTGAAGTAAGGGATTGCATAGCGAATCCTTATGATTGGTTGGAAAATTATGAGATGTCTCTTATTGGGTGAAAATATATTGGAATCTTGAAGGAACTATATCTGATAGTTTAAATCCATGCATTCACCTATTTAAATTTATCCTTGGTTGTATTTTATCTCATTTGAGATTGTGTGATTTGTTTCAATTGCTTGATAACTTTATTTCATCCTTTTTAAAAAAATTTTTTAGAGCTCGATCTAAACTTAGATTGGTATCTAATCCTGAGTTATGATGAAGAATTCTTAAATAAGAAACTCTTTACTAAATGTGTAGTTGATTCATCATAACTTATGCCAATGTTTAATTGAACTTGACATCTCATATTCTAGGATGTAATTAAGTTAAATAAAGACTGAGATATAAGTATTATTGTGATATCAAATGCTAACCCATTCCTTAGAGTTTGAAAGTAAAATTATATTCTCATGATAGATAGGACTATTTAAGAAGTGAATTATGAAATGACATTTGCAAGGAAAAGTGGAATTTGATGAAAGAAGTACATATCAAGATTAATGCTTAATTGATTTTATTATAAAACAATATTTGAAATTTGAAGTTGTTTACATTGTGAGCTATTCTAAACTATTATATAGTTTATGAACTTATTTCTCTTTATTTCTTGTGGCTAATATTTCTTTGGTATCTCTTTCTATAATGTTATTAACTGTTTCATAAAAGCATAGTTCTCATTATGAAACAATTACCTAAAATCACATATTTTTAATGCTTAGTGCTTATCATGCTCAGTTTGATGAATTAAACTGTGCTAGCGAGATTTGTAGATGGAATTATGGAATTTGTAAGTGATTAATTGAGAAAATACCTTTAAGAACTTATATTTGTTTATCAAGAGGATGGATATTTTATTATCAAATTTGGATCTTTATTAAAATGTATTTGTCAGAAATGGAAGTTATATTTGTAATTGATCTTCATATTTCTATTTGACTTTAGAAATGTCTGAATTGTGTGTAATTAAATGTATGAATCCTATTTTATGAATGAAATAGCTGCGGGTTTTTTTGAACATAATGTATAATCCTTGGGGGTATTCTATGAAAGGAAATGATAAGCTTATTTCTATTTCTTTTATATAAATATGTAATATACCCTCTTGGGTTGGTTTTAAAAAGAATTAGAAGTTAAGAGTACTAAATTTAGTACCCTTTTTATTAATGGAAACTTATGAAGTTGACATACATGTTTGGAAATTAAACTAAATCAATTTGGCTTACTAAAACAATGGTGTTGAGTATATGGACCAATGAAAAACACTTACAATATTATTGAGGGGTTATAAATGAACCCTAACCCCTTTATAGGGAAAAATGTAAGAAAATATTAAGGATTAGACTTCATCCCAATGAAGCATAATAAGGAAAGAATTTATCTGAACTTAAACAAGCTAAGGCTTGGATATGCAAGATAAGTTAATATCACTGTTTAGTATGTTGAATTTGTTTAAGAAACATATATAAGAATGTTGAAGGATTAAATATCAAAACTTATGAAATGAATGGGGGGGAAAATGTATCTGCACACTAACTCTAATTGCATATTTTACTTGAAACACTAATGGTTAATGAACCTACTGATCAGTAGGGTTGATGCAATTAACCCTTTATAAGGAAAATTTAATAATTCCTTAACTTCATTCCATGGTATGTTCATCTAGATGAGGTAAAATCAGCCAGATGTTGGCACAAACCAACTAATGTAGAGTACCTTCATGAATACTTGCATCTTCATGAGGATACTATGTTGCAGTTGACATGTTGCGACATCCTTAAAAGTTCAGTCATCCAAATTTACATAAATATGACTTGGTCACAATTCTTCCCTAGGTAGAGTTAGGAGTATGATCTACTGTTGGGGTCATCATACGATGAATTAGGGTAGCTAGACACATGAAATTGACTTAGGTCGATTGGGTATGTCTATGTACCCTTAGTCACCACGAGTATTCCTCCACACTAGACTATGATGCTAACCTTGGCTTGGGCTAAACCTTGATTAAGTGGACTGACAGGAGTCAATAAAGACCAATATAGATAACAAATGAAGTGGGGTGAAGGATGTATTCCATTTGATGATTATTCCATCTAGAAATATGAACATGAAGAGTGTGTTTAATTTTTTTTTCCAAAGTATCACAAACTACTGGTTGTGTTGTCCTATATCCCATAGTTCTTTAAG